>JBAIZL010000397.1:1582500-1615000 GCA_036971475.1 Prosapia bicincta | reverse complement strand
AGGTGCAGCAATTGAACCATAGTCGCTGCACGTTACTACCCTGTATGCAAATATTTGCTGAGGTGCAGCAATTGAACCATAGTCGCAGCACGCTACTACCCTGTATGCGCAGCACGCTACTACCCTGTATGCAAATATTTGCTGAGGTGCAGCAATTGAACCATAGTCGCTGCACGTTACTACCCTGTATGCAAATATTTGCTGAGGTGCAGCAATTGAACCATAGTCGCAGCACGCTACTACCCTGTATGCAAATATTTGCTGAGGTGCAGCAATTGAACCATAGTCGCTGCACGTTACTACCCTGTATGCAAATATTTGCTGAGGTGCAGCAATTGAACCATAGTCGCTGCACGTTACTACCCTGTATGCAAATATTTGCTGAGGTGCAGCAATTGAACCATAGTCGCTGCACGTTACTACCCTGTATGCAAATATTTGCTGAGGTGCAGCAATTGAACCATAGTCGCTGCACGTTACTACCCTGTATGCAAATATTTGCTGAGGTGCAGCAATTGAACCATAGTCGCAGCACGCTACTACCCTGTATGCAAATATTTGCTGAGGTGCAGCAATTGAACCATAGTCGCTGCACGCTACTACCCTGTATGCAAATATTTGCTGAGGTGCAGCAATTGAACCATAGTCGCTGCACGCTACTACCCTGTATGCAAATATTTGCTGAGGTGCAGCAATTGAACCATAGTCGCTGCACGCTACTACCCTGTATGCAAATATTTGCTGAGGTGCAGCAATTGAACCATAGTCGCTGCACGCTACTACCCTGTATGCAAATATTTGCTGAGGTGCAGCAATTGAACCATAGTCGCTGCACGCTACTACCCTGTATGCAAATATTTGCTGAGGTGCAGCAATTGAACCATAGTCGCTGCACGCTACTACCCTGTATGCAAATATTTGCTGAGGTGCAGCAATTGAACCATAGTCGCTGCACGCTACTACCCTGTATGCAAATATTTGCTGAGGTGCAGCAATTGAACCATAGTCGCTGCACGCTACTACCCTGTATGCAAATATTTGCTGAGGTGCAGCAATTGAACCATAGTCGCTGCACGTTACTACCCTGTATGCAAATATTTGCTGAGGTGCAGCAATTGAACCATAGTCGCTGCACGTTACTACCCTGTATGCAAATATTTGCTGAGGTGCAGCAATTGAACCATAGTCGCTGCACGTTACTACCCTGTATGCAAATATTTGCTGAGGTGCAGCAATTGAACCATAGTCGCAGCACGCTACTACCCTGTATGCAAATATTTGCTGAGGTGCAGCAATTGAACCATAGTCGCTGCACGTTACTACCCTGTATGCAAATATTTGCTGAGGTGCAGCAATTGAACCATAGTCGCTGCACGTTACTACCCTGTATGCAAATATTTGCTGAGGTGCAGCAATTGAACCATAGTCGCTGCACGTTACTACCCTGTATGCAAATATTTGCTGAGGTGCAGCAATTGAACCATAGTCGCTGCACGTTACTACCCTGTATGCAAATATTTGCTGAGGTGCAGCAATTGAACCATAGTCGCAGCACGCTACTACCCTGTATGCAAATATTTGCTGAGGTGCAGCAATTGAACCATAGTCGCTGCACGCTACTACCCTGTATGCAAATATTTGCTGAGGTGCAGCAATTGAACCATAGTCGCTGCACGCTACTACCCTGTATGCAAATATTTGCTGAGGTGCAGCAATTGAACCATAGTCGCTGCACGCTACTACCCTGTATGCAAATATTTGCTGAGGTGCAGCAATTGAACCATAGTCGCTGCACGCTACTACCCTGTATGCAAATATTTGCTGAGGTGCAGCAATTGAACCATAGTCGCTGCACGCTACTACCCTGTATGCAAATATTTGCTGAGGTGCAGCAATTGAACCATAGTCGCTGCACGCTACTACCCTGTATGCAAATATTTGCTGAGGTGCAGCAATTGAACCATAGTCGCTGCACGCTACTACCCTGTATGCAAATATTTGCTGAGGTGCAGCAATTGAACCATAGTCGCTGCACGCTACTACCCTGTATGCAAATATTTGCTGAGGTGCAGCAATTGAACCATAGTCGCTGCACGCTACTACCCTGTATGCAAATATTTGCTGAGGTGCAGCGATTGAACCATAGTCGCTGCACGCTACTACCCTGTATGCAAATATTTGCTGAGGTGCAGCGATTGAACCATAGTCGCTGCACGCTACTACCCTGTATGCAAATATTTGCTGAGGTGCAGCAATTGAACCATAGTCGCTGCACGCTACTACCCTGTATGCAAATATTTGCTGAGGTGCAGCAATTGAACCATAGTCGCTGCACGCTACTACCCTGTATGCAAATATTTGCTGAGGTGCAGCAATTGAACCATAGTCGCTGCACGCTACTACCCTGTATGCAAATATTTGCTGAGGTGCAGCAATTGAACCATAGTCGCTGCACGCTACTACCCTGTATGCAAATATTTGCTGAGGTGCAGCAATTGAACCATAGTCGCTGCACGCTACTACCCTGTATGCAAATATTTGCTGAGGTGCAGCAATTGAACCATAGTCGCTGCACGCTACTACCCTGTATGCAAATATTTGCTGAGGTGCAGCAATTTAACCATAGTCGCAGCACGCTACTACCCTGTATGCAAATATTTGCTGAGGTGCAGCAATTGAACCATAGTTGCTGCACGCTACTACCCTGTATGCAAATATTTGCTGAGGTGCAGCAATTGAACCATAGTCGCTGCACGCTACTACCCTGTATGCAAATATTTGCTGAGGTGCAGCAATTGAACCATAGTCGCTGCACGCTACTACCCTGTATGCAAATATTTGCTGAGGTGCAGCAATTGAACCATAGTCGCTGCACGCTACTACCCTGTATGCAAATATTTGCTGAGGTGCCGCAATTGAACCATAGTCGCTGCCCGCTACTACCCTGTATGCAAATATTTGCTGAGGTGTAGCAATTGAACCATAGTCGCAGCACGCTACTACCCTGTATGCAAATATTTGCTGAGGTGCAGCAATTGAACCATAGTCGCTGCACGCTACTACCCTGTATGCAAATATTTGCTGAGGTGCAGCAATTGAACCATAGTCGCAGCACGCTACTACCCTGTATGCAAATATTTGCTGAGATGCAGCAATTAAAACATAGTCGCAGCACGCTACTACCATGTATGCAAATATTTGCTGAGGTGCAGCAATTGAACTATAGTCGCTGCACGCTACTACCCTGTATGCAAATATTTGCTGAGGTGCAGCAATTGAACCATAGTCGCTGCACGCTACTACCCTGTATGCAAATATTTGCTGAGGTGCAGCAATTGAACCATAGTCGCAGCACGCTACTATCCTGTATGCAAATATTTGCTGAGATGCAGCAATTAAAACATAGTCGCAGCACGCTACTACCCTGTATGCAAATATTTGCTGAGGTGCAGCAATTGAACTATAGTCGCTGCACGCTACTACCCTGTATGCAAATATTCGGCACGATGAGCGACTGACTCGCTGTTCTATATATAGCTGTACATCCGTGTCACTTTAAATACACCACGGACCGTTAAAGTAAAATATAGTATGAATACACTAAATGCAAAATGTAAGGTAAGTACACTAAACGCCAAAAGGTTTTACAAAAGCAGACACACGTTTGTCACGACAAGAGGTTAGAATTTAGATTAATCAGCAGAGAACGCATGCGCACCATTGTCTCTTGACCACTACCCATACAACCACTCACTTCTTTACATAAAAATTGGTACTACAGTACAAATTGTATAAGGGAACCTATCCCTCTTTTTTATACAGATTTATTGTTTCTTATGTGTAGTGGGAATCCATTTCCTGGAAATATATTTCTGTATGTCCATATTATTTCCTGGGAGAGAAATAAAAGTTGATCAAATTTATTAAACAAGCGTATATTTAAACAAGTAACATTGTAAATAATAATTACTCTACTACTTTTTAAATTTGGAATTTACGAATAAATTTTATTTTTAAATAGCCTCATTACTGATTCTCTATTCATAATTGTATTGTATTAAGTCTCACAGTTTCTTAAACATCCTAAAACACAACACGTATACAAATGTATTGTTTAAGTAGCTTAAGCTGTAAGCTAACCTATAGTAAGCTTATGCTTACTATACTGCTAAGACATTCGGAAGCTGATATTAAGATTCATCCCCTTTAATGCACCACTCAGTTGCTGGCAACCCTTGTGGGAAATTTCACGGACATGACGATGGCATTCACTTCCGGTCCTTATAAATGTTCACTTTATTTAGGTTGACGGAATATTTATTATAAAGAAGTATTTTCATGAGTATACAATTCAATTTTAAATAGATAGGTAAATTGTTTAATAATAGTTACACAAAAAGTCATACACAAAAGTTGTCTCAAAGAGTATAAAATATGTAAAATTCTACAAATAGGGGCCGATTATATTTCTAATTAAACGAATAAGTATTTTTAATAAATAAATGCCATTCTTCTTATTTAGAAATAACAATAGAGTAAAGAATTAAAAAGAAAAAGTAATATAGATTTTAAAAAAGTCTATTCCAACTTAAACAACAAAGAAAAATTTTATTTGAGTATCTCTTTATTTTATAATTACAATTGATATAAATTTGTATTTTAATATGTCAGAAAAAGAACTTTAAGTGCAGAATAGAAGTTGAATTTCCTTCCAATTTTCCATTTTCCTTTTTATGTATGGTGTTTGACTATTATTTTAGTTTATTACTATTTTGACGATTTCTGTTATTATTTGTATGCATTGTCCGTTTGTCAAGAAAGGTTCGATAACGTTAATCCAGTTTGTTCATTTTATTCTTTTAATTTATTTTTAATCCTAGAGCATTATTTATATAGCGTGGAAACCAATTTAACGTTGTGCAACAGAGGTTTCGACGAGAAGCAGAGAGGGGGGCAAACAAAATTCATATCCATCTTTGAGAAACACATTACTAGCTATGGAAAAGTTGGCTCAGTGCCAAAGCGCTAGAGTTCGGACACGAAGATACTCTGTTCGAATCCTACCTAACCCCCGTAAATTTTATAATTATTTTGTTATTAAATGTTTGAAATAACTGTGTTAACATTAATTTTAATCATCTATAGGTTAGAAAATGTATTTTAACTTGTTTGGATGAATCAAAACGTATTTTATTAACGATTGAAAATGTGTACAAGGTATATATAAGTCGAGCGTGATTTATGTCAGGAATTCAGAATTTCCAATAAAGTTTGGAATACAGTAGACTGAGATAGTAATAGTATGTGATATTATAAACGCGCAACACAGCGAACTCTGGAAACAATATGGAACAAATATGGGAGAAATGCAGAACAAAAGTAGGATATTTAGGGACTGACTGAATGTTGTGATAGCTTTATTATAATACGAGGCTAGTTGTACGAGGTAACATAACAGACATGGCAAGATGATTTTATTATTTATACCCGCAGGGGGGTGCGGACTAGCCGCACCTACGAGGGATTTGGCGTCCCTCGCGGTACCCTAGCCTAACACTACACCACTCAGAAAGCATACACATACACACACAACACAATCTATACACATTTCAACACTTACATCTTCTCTTACGGAATGTTGACTGGTCAGGACCGTTGGGAGTGCTGACAAACTCTGGTCTGGGATGCTGATGTGAGCTTGCTCTGCCCAAGACGTAAGCGCGGTTTCTGGTCTACCAGCCGCTTCGGTCCTTGGTCAGGGAGTGTCCGCGGTGCATGGGTGTCGGAGCCTGTGCACAGTATTACGAGTTCTCGACTGATGTCCATCCAGTTGAGCTAAGGAGAAAAGCTATAGGCCTCAGAGTTCTGAGGGTTGGAAATGATCTTAATGTGATCCAAGGGTGTACCCGTTCCTATAGTCTCGCCCGTAACGCTTGACACGATGGCTGGAAAAAAATATTTATGGATTCAAAAACCACGTCAAATATGATTAGTCTGAAGAGGACACGCCAGGATTCTCCTGACGATCTAATTAGCAAAGATTTGAGTAAAAAGTTGATGGTGGCAACGTCGCAGACATTGCCATTAGCAAAGTATTTAGTTGTATCTAGTGCCGAAGAAGGGAAAGATTTTTCCAAAGTTTCTCCTTTCCTGATTAACAAGGCTATTACTGCTTGTGCTGGAGGCCCAGTAGCCTCTATTAAGAAACTTAGAAACGGAACACTGTTAGTTGCGACTTCCATTGACAGACAAACCCGTTCTCTATCAAAAATGACCTCCTTCTTTGACCAGGTCATGGTATCTGTGGCTCCCCACAGATCCTTGAATTACTCAAAGGGGGTCATCACATGTAGGGATTTAATGCACCTTCCAATCGATGAAATTAAGTCCGAACTGTCTTCTCAGTTAGTTACGGACGTTATCCCTATAATGAAAATGGACAAAGGAGAAAAAGTAGCAACAGCGTCTTTTATCGTAACCTTTGGGAAGCCGGAAATACCCGAATACTTGCATGCAGGTTACCAAAGGATCTCAGTGAGACCATACGTGGCTAACCCTAGGCGCTGCTTCAAGTGCCAGCGGTTTGGGCATATCAGCTCTATGTGTTCGAAGCAGAACGTATGCGGTATATGTAGCGTTGAAGGCCATGATGATAAGGAATGTGTTAATTCTCCGAAATGCGCCAACTGTGTTGGTGACCACCCAGCGCGATCCTACAACTGTCCTACTTTCAAGGAAGAGAAAGCTATCCTAGGCATCATGGCGAAAGACAAGCTGTCGTTTCCAGAGGCCAAAAAACTCTATAGATCCACCCAGCCAAAGGCAGACAGTAAGACTTATGCCGCTACCCTGACCGCTTCAAAATCGTCTTGTACCAACTGTGCTGAGCTGTCCAAGAAGATTGAAGTTCTAACTGAACAAGTGTCTCGCCTTTTGTGCTTAGTCACAAATGGATCGTCTCTAAATTTGGTACAACCTGCAGCAACGGATAGTGTTTTACCTCGTGTACCTATTCCTTCCACTGGGGGGATTGGGGCACGAAATAAATCACTAAGTGAGCCTTGTGTTTCTGTGCAGAAGATATTATCAACGGGTAGTAAACCTTCTGTACAGAAGACGTTGGACAAATCCAAACCACGTAGACCAGAGTTACGACAGACCACATCGCCAATCCAGACCATATCCAATCCTGCGCAAGCTTGACCCAACGTTCCTCTTCGTACCAGGAGTTGATTACCCTATCTCCTTCGCAGTAACTCCATTGCCACCCTTGTAGAGCTTAGACACCACTTGTTTAGTGAGCAGACAAGCTACTTGACGACTGCTCCTCCAGGTATCAAATCCTGCGCAAGCTTGACCCAACGTTCCTCTTCGTACCAGGAGTTGATTACCCTATCTCCTTCGCAGTAACTCCATTGCCACCCTTGTAGAGCTTAGACACCACTTGTTTAGTGAGCAGACAAGCTACTTGACGACTGCTCCTCCAGGTATCCAATCCTGCGCAAGCTTGACCCAACGTTCCTCTTCGTACCAGGAGTTGATTACCCTATCTCCTTCGCAGTAACTCCATTGCCACCCTTGTAGAGCTTAGACACCACTTGTTTAGTGAGCAGACAAGCTACTTGACGACTGCTCCTCCAGGTATCCAATCCTGGAACCCAACGTTCCTCTTCGTACCAGGAGTTGATTACCCTATCTCCTTCGCAGTAACTCCATTGCCACCCTTGTAGAGCTTAGACACCACTTGTTTAGTGAGCAGACAAGCTACTTGACGACTGCTCCTCCAGGTATCCAATCCTGCGCAAGCTTGACCCAACGTTACTCTTCGTACCAGGAGTTGATTACCCTATCTCCTTCGCAGTAACTCCATTGCCACCCTTGTAGAGCTTAGACACCACTTGTTTAGTGAGCAGACAAGCTACTTGACGACTGCTCCTCCAGGTATCCAATCCTGCGCAAGCTTGACCCAACGTTCCTCTTCGTACCAGGAGTTGATTACCCTATCTCCTTCGCAGTAACTCCATTGCCACCCTTGTAGAGCTTAGACACCACTTGTTTAGTGAGCAGACAAGCTACTTGACGACTGCTCCTCCAGGTATCCAATCCTGCGCAAGCTTGACCCAACGTTCCTCTTCGTACCAGGAGTTGATTACCCTATCTCCTTCGCAGTAACTCCATTGCCACCCTTGTAGAGCTTAGACACCACTTGTTTAGTGAGCAGACAAGCTACTTGACGACTGCTCCTCCAGGTATCCAATCCTGCGTAAGCTTGGCCCAACGTTCCTCTTCGTACCAGGAGTTGATTACCCTATCTCCTTCGCAGTAACTCCATTGCCACCCTTGTAGAGCTTAGACACCACTTGATCAATCCGATACTTCAAGTATGAGATGGACATAACTTTTAATTAATTAAATTTAATGAATCAATTTTAGTTTAAATGGGAGAAAACATTTCACAAAGGGGCAAGGTATCCAATATACTTACTCCGTTCCATTTGGATTAAAATAAGTTACAACATATGATTTTATAAAACAACTGATTTCAAATTTTAGGTTTAGTAGTAAAGCAGCTGTTTTATCGAATTGTTAATGTTACTTTATTTATATTCATTGTAATTATTTAATAATAAGTGAGTGACTCCCATTTTTTCTCTATTCACTAAAGTAGATATTAAATTACATATTTAAACTTGTTTTTCTTTTTATTGCGGGTATTAGAAACTTAATATTAATTAAAATACAAATTTATTCTTGTAGGCAACTTCACATAGTTTGAAATAAATTTTCAACTGTGGTTTAGATTTCTCATGGGGAATGAGGGTTAGTTCATAGATTTCTGAGGGATTAGTATATAGCACTTATCATTGTGTAACCAGTTGTAGTATTTTTTTGTATAACGCTAATACTATGTTCCTTGCACAAAAATATCTGAACCATTCTTACCAAATTAAGCTCCATACATTTCGTATTAATTTATTGTTAATTCTAAATGTAACTCAATATTAATAAATATTTTTGTAATTTAGAAAGATGTTTCAAGTAAATTTGTAATGGGAATTTAATGTAAGTAATTCTTTTAAAAAAGCAATGAATTTTATTACAGTTTTTAATGTATTATATAATACATTGTATAAATGGTCTTGCACAGTTCTTTTTTATAGTGGGAAAGTGGCGTTACGGAGGAAACACGTTTTGTAAATCTCTTTAAATTATAACATTTCTTTCGAAAGAAAGTCGTATAAAAAGTTGTAACGATCCAGGGACGTGCATAAGTTCAAGGACGGACACCAGATGCTTCCGCCCCCCCCCCCAATCTGCTGAACTTTCCCGTGACACAAGTTCTTGCTACAAATTTAACACTTTGAAAGTTTGTAAACTGTTAAAACATCTCTGAATGTGCTTCATAAAATGTCCACCAGGTGCAGCTGAGTTCACGCTCTCAAGGTTCTACAAAAAGTTCTGACTTTGAAAATTTACAACATTTGTGTCATATAATGCTATTATACGTTGGGTTTAAATCTCTTAAATAATTTTAAAAATGTTTAGAAAGTAAATTTACAAAGAAGAGCACCCCGGCTATTCGCAAAAACAAGTTTATGAAGGCAATGCCTAAAATAAATTTTGAATACCTAATAACATTTTTAAAACGATTTACTAAATTTGAAATTTATAGGGACATGATTGTTCGGCTATTTATTAAAATTATGTAATTAAATTTAGGCTCATAATTATTATTCTTAAATGAACAACAATTAAGTTAAACAATTGTTGCTTTATTTATGTTTGATAATGATATTTACAGTTTCAATTTATTTTACTGTGGTAAACAAAAGTAATAAAATTGACGTTTTTTAAAGAAGTAAGTAGTTAGATAATTGTTTAATTAACAATGTTTTATTGAATAAAATCTTTAAGACAAATAAGAAATTGATTTTAAAAAATACATTAAAATTCCTATTTTGTAAGAATTATTAAAAAAAATTGTATAATAAATAAATTTATTAACAACTAAATTTATATTATGATAAAGTAATATAGTAGGATGTGTAAGATTTATAATGCAACTTATTACATAAATTATTCAATCACTAAGAAGAAATAAAAAACACTATCAGTTACTATACTAAGAATTAAATAGACTATATATATATATATATATATATATATATATATATATATATATATATATATATATATATACATATTAAATATATTAAATATGGTGATATGTTTTCTTGTAATATAGTTAATAAATTAAAAATATTTCAAAATCAAGAATACTTTTAATGGATATATTTATTCAAAGCTTTTCGCTGATAAAATAGTACCAGCATCTTCAAGAAAATAATTATCTAATAAAATATTTTTACAAAATTAAATCATATTTGCTACAAACGACCATATGTTTATAAGTATTGCACTTTATGTAATTTTTTTCTATAACATCAATGACCTTATAAATAGTTTAGTGCCTTGATCTCACTTGAATTTGTCCATCAATTAATTTGTCTTTAACTTTATGCTTTATCCATCATCTACATACCTAAACCAGTGTCCATTTTGATCATATGTTTTAATAATTTTATTTATTTCAATGTCTATATTTTGTAAAAATATTTCCGATAATATGCTGGACATTGGAGAGCCCATTGTTAATCCATCCTTTTGTTTATAAATTTTATTATTATATAAAAAATAATTTTGTTTTAATATGATTTTTAATGTATTTATTATAATTTTGTGTTAATGTGTTATCTTTTTCAAATGTGTCTATATTATTTTTTATTATTTCAAGTGTTTTCATTATAGGTATGTTATTATACATGTTAGTAACATCAAATGATATTAATTTTGTATTATTATTAATTTTAATATCTTTTAATTTTTCAATGAGCTCATTCGAGTTTTTTATATTATGAGTATTATTTAATTTTACCTTATCTTTAAGTAATAAAACCAAATATTTTGAAATTTTATAAGAAGGAGCAGTTGTAAAATTACGTAATGGTCTAATTGGTTTATCTTCTTTGTGCAACTTAATTAGTCCATTAATTCTTGGAATTTTAGGATTCTCATTTATGTAATTATTGGTATATTTTTGATTAAATAATTTAGATGATGTTTTTATTATATTTTTTATTTCATTTTGATATTTGTCTGTGGAATCTTTATTTATTTGTGTATATTGGTTTTATATATATAATTTTCAGTTTTATTTATATGTTCTTGTTTATCAATAATAACTACAGCATTACCTTTATCAGCCTTTGTCATAATAAGATCATTAGTGTGTAATTTTTGTTTAATTTGATGAATTTGTGAGTATTGTTTTATGTGTGTATGATTATTTTTGTTATTTTTAATTTACTTTATTATATCATGTGATGTTTTTATTCGCATATTTTCTTGTTCCTCTACTTTTAATTTATTGATCGCCAATTCAGTATCTATTATTATTGTATCAATATTTTTTCTCATAATAATAAAATTTATAAACAAAAGGATGGATTAACAATGAGCTCTCCAATGTCCAGCATATTATCGGAAATATTTTTACAAAATATAGACATTGAAATAGATAAGATTATTAAAACATATGATCAAAATGGACACTGGTTCAGATATGTAGATGATGGATTATACATATCAAATAATAATGGTTTAAATATTGACAAAAGTTTAAAATGTATAAATAATATACACGAAAATATAAAATTTACTCATGAATTTAAATAAAAAAATAAAATAAATTATTTAGATGTTACAATCACTAGAAATAATGAATCTTGAATATAATATATATAGAAAACCAACGCAGACAAATCAAATATTACCTAATTATTCAAATAATCCATACAACCAAAAAATGGCAGCGCTTTATAATGTACTACATAGAATGCACAAAATACCAATGAACTCAAATGATCAAATAAAAGAGAAAAATATAATATTTCGAATTGGTTTAGAAAATGGATATAAAAGAAAAACTATAGATAAATTAAGTAATAATATAATAAGAAAACAGAAACTCGAAAATAACTTTGTACCTAATAAGAGAGAAAATATTTTGACAACTTTTACATTCACTGGTAACGAAATAAATAAAATGACAAGATTATTTAAAGAAACAAATTTACAAATTACATGTAAAACTGATAATAAAATTACAAATTTAATAAACAATAACGAAAATCAAAATAATATGCATGAAAGAAATGGAGTATATAATATAAAATGTCAAACTTGTAATAAATTATATGTATCACATACAAAAAAGAAATTAAAAGAAAGATACAAAGAACATTTAAACGTTTATATCAAACCAAACATATACAAATCAAATTTAGCTACGCATTGTATTAATAATGGACACGAGTTTCCGGAAATAGAAAATATGAAATTATTAAAAGAATTAAATAAAGGATAAAAATTAATATATTTGAAACATTAGAAATTTATAAGCATAAAGTTAAAGTCAAATTAATTGATGAACAAATTCAAGTGAGATCAAGGCACCAAACTATTTATAAGGTCATTGATGTTATAGAAAAAAATTACATAAAGTGCAATACTTATAAACATATGGTAGTTTGTAGCACATATGATTTAATTTTGTAAAAATATTTTATTAGATAATTATTTTCCTGAAGATGCTGGTACTATTTTATCAGCGAAAAGCATTGAATAAATATATTCATTAAAAGTATTCTTGTTTTTGAAATATTTTAAATTTATTATATATATATATATGTTACAGTTGTGCCTTCGTATCCACGGTATCGGTATCCGGAGTAAGCTGTCACGCTGAATATCGAAAAATAGTTGATGTTCAACCGTTCGTAAACACCCATCTACATGGACACTGGACAAATTTGGAAAAATTTTCCGGATAGTACAAAGTTTGAATGATAAAAATATGGATTACGAACCACTTTCGGAAAGTGGAATTAAAGTTACCCGAATGATTACGGATGTCATGCAGCTTTTTCAGCCAGTTTTCAGCGAAATGAAAAAAAAAACAATCTCCTATAACAAAGTTTTTTCAAGTACAAAAAATTGACAAATGTCTATTCTTCTGTTCCATGAGCATCGTCAGCATCACTAAACGTAATAGACAGTTCTTTTTCCAAAACCTCTTTTCGTACGGTAGTAATTTCTTTAACTTGTAAATTGTCAAAAGTTCATACATACTCTCTGTAAAGCTTTATTGAATAAGTTCCCAAGGTCAAGTTTGTTGTGATAGCTACTTAGGGGATGGAACCCTGTACACTATGTGATGCTAAGTACAAATAGTAAACATATTGGGCCACCAATACTTAGGTACTGTACTGTAATATTTGAAAAACTATATGTTCATAATGAACTTATGCAATTCACGTATTTATCTACATGTACGAATGTATACTGTAAAGGTCTGTATGTATAGTGTTTGAGCGTTACCGCGGATAACGCGCCTCATCCTTATTATCCGCGGAAATGTAACTAAGGGTTTAATTTTGGTAACTTTATCTGTTAGTTATTGTTGTGGTGGTCGGGTTAATTAGATATTTGTATTGTGTAATATTCTATTGTATTATTGTACCACTGCTCATTATATTGTACTTTAAGGTTGAAGTGAAAAGTGGTTTCTCCAATTAAATTTTATATTTCAGTGACCAAATTACTACTATATTTTCAAATATATGGATTCCAAAATAATTTTGTTTAAAACTTATCAGGAAAATCCAGTGAATTACTTCCTACAACTTAAAGGGAGGAAACTATGCCAACCCCTACCCTGTACTCTGTAAACAAGTTAGCAGTTTGTGAAATGTCACGTGACCCCCCTAAATCATCGTGTTATTAACTTTAACAATTTTCGGCGCAAGTTTGTAACGCACTCAGTCACGCACTGCAGCTGTTCCGAAATCCGTCTTATATTGAAGGGGAGCATGTACTTAGAAGAGACTCAGATATTAATTAAGAAGTGTCTCTTATAAGTACTTTTGTAATTTCAATTCTACTAAAATAATATTGAGTAATAGACTTAAGTTATTTAAATTATTCTAAAGTAGCTTGTTGTAGTTACATTGAACTCTCTGATTGACTATAAGCAGCTATTACGTGACTAAGTCAATACTTTAGAGCTTACTTGCTGACGCGTTTCGAAAGAATTGTTTCATTTACGAATCTGAGACTCTACTCGAGCGACCGCCGCGCCTCCACTAGAGTGTCAACTTCGTGAATGAAACAATGGTTTTGGAACGCGGAACTAAGTGAGTTCTAAAGTATTCATTAAATGCAGGAAGTACTTATGGTTAAATTATTCAATAATCGTAAAATAAACACGTGGTTTGCTGAGTAATGATGTTATATTTAGTGGTTAACTTGAGATGACATAAAATACAAAGTTTAATTGTGAACAATTCAAGTTTGGCAAAAGTAATTTTACTTGAAAATATGTAATTAGTAAATTTAGTAGTAAATTAGTAAAGTTATTTGTGAGAAAGTTTTATCTAAATGTTTTCTGGAAATTATACTCTGTTTGTTGTCAAGGTGAATGATCTTCTCATGTCATTCAAGGTTTCCCCGCTACTAATATTTGTATACTTCTAAGAAGTATATTTCTTTTAGAAGTATACTATATACTTATTCACTGGGGGACCCAGGCTACGTACCTCGGTGTTATTCTGGACCGGGCCCTGACCTGGGGACCTCACATAGACCACACATTAAAAAAAGCAACAATCAGACTGAAACAACTGTACCCTATGCTTAATCGTACAAGCCCGCTTTCATTACGGGCGGCCACCACAATTTACGTGACCATGTTGCGAAGCATTATCACTTACGCCTCACCCGTCTGGGGCCACGCAGGCAATACTCGCACACGCAGACTCCAGCTATTCCAGAACAAAGTTTTGAGAATAATCACGAAGGCACCTAGATGTACAAGGTTAGCTATACTACACACAGACTTGAAAGTGCCTTTCTTACAACAACACATCCGACACTTAGCACTTAGGTTCTACAAACAGGCTCACGCACACACTACATCAACACTAATCTCCTCACTGGGTAGATACGACCCCACACACGATAGGCATAGACGGCCGCTGTCCATTCTGTGCGTTCGGGATGCTACATAAACACTACAAACAGTGCATGAACTAACAGACCTGCTTTGTTTCAGATGAAGCGGGGGCACATCCAAAGGGACGCAGAAACGCCCCAACGGACGCACTAATTTGAATTGCATGCACATTTCAGTTTCGAGTAGGCTGCAGATGAAGAAGTGCACGCAAACTCCCACACCATAGCCTCACTAACAAGGTATATGTAAGGTATTACCTATCCCTAACCTATAGAATAAGGCAACCTAGCCCCCAGGGTTCCTGCATGATCTATCGCGGGATTTTTTCTGTCAGGGTTATTTCTTGGCAGGTTTTTTCATCCCGCCCTTACGCGACACTTAACGTTCTGTTTCATTTCACTATCTCCTGATTTTCCATGGAAAGAGCTCATCAGCTTGGTACATGGACAGTCTTCCTGAATCCTTCACGCGCGTTAGGGATACTAACCGCATGCGCATGTGAGACGGAGCAGCCACGAGGGCTGAGCGGGCTTTGGGGGCTCAGACCCGGGGGGGGAGGGGGAAAAAATAATGTGCAATAGCTTTAAGGATTATGCAATATCCAAAGCCATCACTAGATAGCACTAGCGTCGACCAATGCAGTTAGAGGGGGGTTGTGCGGTTACACAACAGTGCGAATATGACCTTGTACAGGCTCAGCGAGCGCTCGTTTCAGAGTTAACTCTGGAAGGAGTTGGTAGATTAGTGATTGTGGAGGCAACGGAAAGCTGGGAACGTAATATCACAGGAGATACATTATTAACATTGAGAACCAGAATGTAATAAAAAAATGTGAAAATAACGAATACTTACAAAACAAATTCGTACAAAAGATACAAATAGCTTAGGTCAATTTGCCACTAAAATACACATTTCTAAAACTATACAAAACATGTAAAAAGAATGTAGTGATTATTTTTAAAAATGCGAAAAAATATTTATTTTATGAATAACATTAACACTAACAGTTATTTTCGTCTCTATATAGAGGTTATTTGGGGGGGGGGTTGTTTAATTCAGTTTCAAATGCAATTTCTGTGTTAAGGAAAATCGTATATTTGAATAAATTATATAGAAAACGAACGATTCCACACAACAGCTGTATTTATTATTAGTAAGATACATTTATAAGAGTAATGTCTCCTAACATGGTAAGTGTAAGTGAAGTTATTCTATACGTGGGATAAATTTATTAAATATATTTGACAAATGTATCATTGGCTGTTGATTAAAACGTAGGGGTGAATTTAAATTATTAAGAATATGGTTGATTGTGAAAATGTTAAAGTTTGATCAAATTATATTAAGTTTTAAAATGTAACTAGAATAATAAACAGCCATTTTATTTTAAATATTGCACGAAATAGCATAAATCCGAAAAACCTAATTAGAATATTCAATGATTATCTAAGGATAACCTTTAGAACTTTTGCTAGTTTAGGTTACGTTGTGTTGGCGATTGAATGGGTTAATGGTTTTATGCTGGAAAACAGATTATTTGAAAAAAAACCTTTCTAAAGCTAGTCAAACAGTTTTCAAAAAAAAAAAAAAAAAAAAAAAAAAAAATATATATATATATATATATTACTGGATGAGCCACATGGTACCAAGAATTTTGGCCGCTCTTTACATTCTAAATCTTTTCTATAATACGTTGCCAATAATATTCACACCAATATTTGGCTTTACGTACGCTAACTTACGCTTAAGTTTCATATTGAAGTTACCATAGACTTATAATTTGTAATTATGAATTCGATGAATAAATGTATGCAGTATGGATGTATGGAGTAACAATTTTACTTTGGACCAACAAACAAACAAATCTCTTAATAGCGAGAGTAAAGTAATAGACTTTGTTTTAATACATGCAACACCTCACTAGTACCAACAAGTGGTGTAGGTTAATAATAAGTAATAACTGAATCTAAATGACTGTAGTCAGTACAATTATTATAATAATATTTATATGCAATAATTATAATTTTTGACAAACTGCCTGTGGGCAACTGGAAATATTTAATAATAAATTAAAATTATTCAATTGTTAGTTAAAATATTCGGTACAAAATAGGCATATTTTATGGAAAGACTATGTAAATCGTGCGAGAGGCAAAAGAAGCGAGCTATGTGTTAGAAGTGGAGACTAATATCCGGTTCTTTGTGACCCTAACGTTGCTTCCGTAAGAAAAGAACTCAAGACGTGAACATGCCTATGTGTAAATAGAATTAGTTTTCAAGTGTCCCTATCCAGCCCTAACTGGTCTCGGAATAGTGGAGTCGTGTATGTTTCGCTCAAGGAATAAATAACTACCTGCTCCCTAAACTCCGGATATAATTTCTCTATTTTGTAATACAAACACCGAGATACATATTTATACAGTCTTACAGTTATATAATTACAGAGTGTAATGATTATCTCCGCAAATACGGAAATTTATTTTATTCACGGATAGTAAAATGTGGCAATAAAGTCACTTAAAATAATTAGAATCTGATTTACAGTGGTTAGACTTCAAAGGTTGCACTGGGATCAAGTCTTAGTGAAATGGTATTCTGAATCTTATTTAAAAAAAAAAAATTAAAACTGAAAAACCATAAACCTTTTTCGTGTGAACAAGTTATAAAATATCGGTATTTATGTTAGTTATAATAATTATTTAGTTAAAACTAACTTTAAATTTAAATTTACTTGTGAACTGAATATAACTTCTCCCATTCCAAATTGAATTGATAGTTCGCCAAGCTCAATATTTTATATCTGAAGGTAGTGAGACTAGATTAACAAATATTTCTTTACACAGTTCATTCAGTGAGCTCATTAGCTGCCCCACCTGAGCTTAAATTGTTAAGGACACCGTTAAATATGAAACGCAAGTTTTTAATTAGTTACAGGCCGGAGTGTACGGAAGGGTTAATTTTACCTTGGGGAAAATAACAGAGTCCTGTACACCTGCAAGTTTTAAACTTTTAAAATATTAATTTGTTTTAATTACAAAATGGGGTAGAAAGAGACTTTAGTAATAGTTGAAAATCATTACGGGATGTATTTAAGTTTTTATGAAACTGGTTTATCTATCATTTTACAATGAATAAGATATGTCATATTTATTTCGTTTATGTTTTTAGCTAGAAGGTAATGAACCAGTAGTGGCAGAGAATTCAACCGCGTTATTATGGTATGAATAATATTGGGTACGTGTTGTAGAAGGGGTTGTGAGTATGATTAAGAATGACGCGAGAAGGGATTGAAGTATATAGTGGAGGTCACCAAGATCTGTACAATGTTGCTAAACGTATAATATTAGTTAAAAAAAAAAACAAAAACAATTGAGGTAATTGCAACCGAAATATAGTTTCAAATAATTTGATTTCTAATAAAAAAATTACAAAGCCATTAAAAAGTTAATAACAATGTAGCCTAAACTACAAACCTCTTTAATAGTACAATTTTCCGTATATATTTATTTATTTTATAATCTATTGGCCTAAAGAGAAATTTAAATTATCTCGTTTAATGCATAAATTAGTATAACGTTTTATCGTTGTAGGTACAGTTTAAAATTGACTCTAAATTTATTAACCTTAAAATTGTTTACAATTGATCATTCAAGAGGTTTTTTTATTTCACCGATAAGTTTTATTAAATACGCCGTGATAAATTTATTCAATTAACGAATTTATTTCACGTAATTCACAAGACAACGTATTAAATATTTCATTAGCCATTAGCGTATTTGGATACGCTATAACACGTGTTGTATGAAATCATACGTAACCATTTACGTTATTTAAATATACGATACTACTTAACATATAGGGATTGCATTGAAATTGGTTTAAACATAGCCTCCAAGTAACCTCTAAATAAATACTGTTCTCGTTATATGAACTCTATTCAGTAGTCACAGAAATATTCTTAACAGTTCACGCACTCGCACACGCACACACACACACACACACACACACACTCACACACACACACACACACACACACACACACACACACACACACATATATATATATATATATATACATAATACACTATACATGTACTGTATACACACTATACAATAATATTCCACCAATTCCCTCGAACCACTATATCCTTTCTCTATATTTACCTATTTAATTTATTCCTTGAAACAACTTGACCCTGGGAGGAGCAAATTGTAGAAACCTAATATGACCCTGGTAAAGATATATTTACCTCAGCATCGTGACCCTATACACGTAGTCATATGATCCTCCCTTATGGCACATGTAATTAAGTCTTATATTACTCTAGTGTAAGCATTTATATTGCTCCCAACACTGAACCAATATTTCCTCTAGCCGAGAATATTCCCATTAATGTACTTCTTTAAAATGCAACAGCAATTATAGTCACTGAAAACGTTGTCTATTGCCTTTTAACGCTATGTTTGTATGTAACAGGCAATTATAGTTCACTGAAAACGTTGTCTATTGCCTTTTAACGCTATGTTTGTATGTAACAGGCAATTATAGTTCACTGAAAACGTTGTTTATTGCCTTTTAACGCTATGTTTGTATGAAACAGGCAATTATAGTTCACTGAAAACGTCATCTATTGCCTTTTAACGCTATGTTTGTATGAAACAGGCTATTATAGTTCACTGAAAACGTTATCTATTCCCATTTAACGCTATGTTTGTATGTAACAGGCAATTATAGTTCACTGAAAACGTTGTTTATTGCCTTTTAACGCTATGTTTGTATGAAACAGGCAATTAGATTTCACTGAAAACGTTGTTTATTGCCTTTTAACGCTATGTTTGTATGTAACAGGCAATTATAGTTCACTGAAAACGTTATCTATTCCCATTTAACGCTATGTTTGTATGTAACAGGCAATTATAGTTCACTGAAAACGGTGTTTATTGCCTTTTAACGCTATGTTTGTATGTAACAGGCAATTATAGTTCACTGAAAACGTTGTTTATTGCCTTTTAACGCTATGTTTGTATGGAACAGAACGATTATAAACTACTGGCAGTTGTTTTATTCAAATACTACTAAAATCATATCTCTTACTTATAGCGTCGACGAGTACGGCTTGACTCTTCTCTAGGAAGGTAACACAACTTGTCCTCCATATCTCTTACTTATAGGGTCGACGAGTACGGCTTGACTCTTCTCTAGGAAGGTAACACAACTTGTCTTCCATATCTCTTACTTATAGCGTCGACGAGTACGGCTTGACTCTTCTCTAGGAAGGTAACACAACTTGTCCTCCATATCTCTTACTTATAGCGTCGACGAGTACGGCTTGACTCTTCTCTAGGAAGGTAACACAACTTGTCCTCCATATCTCTTACTTATAGCGTCGACGAGTACGGCTTGACTCTTCTCTAGGAAGGTAACACAACTTGTCCTCCATATCTCTTACTTATAGCGTCGACGAGTTCGGCTTGACTCTTCTCTAGGAAGGTAACACAACTTGTCCTCCATATCTCTTACTTATAGCGTCGACGAGTTCGGCTTGACTCTTCTCTAGGAAGGTAACACAACTTGTCCTCCATATCTCTTACTTATAGCGTCGACGAGTACGGCTTGACCCTTCTCTAGGAAGGTAACACAACTTATCCTCCATATCTCTTACTTATAGCGTCGACGAGTACGGCTTGACTCTTCTCTAGGAAGGTAACACAACTTGTCCTCCATATCTCTTACTTATAGCGTCGACGAGTACGGCTTGACTCTTCTCTAGGAAGGTAACACAACTTGTCCTCCATATCTCTTACTTATAGCGTCGACGAGTACGGCTTGACTCTTCTCTAGGAAGGTAACACAACTTGTCCTCCATATCTCTTACTTATAGCGTCGACGAGTACGGCTTGACTCTTCTCTAGGAAGGTAACACAACTTGTCCTCCATATCTCTTACTTATAGCGTCGACGAGTACGGCTTGACTCTTCTCTAGGAAGGTAACACAACTTGTCCTCCATACCTCTTACTTATAGCGTCGACGAGTACGGCTTGACTCTTCTCTAGGAAGGTAACACAACTTGTCCTCCATATCTCTTACTTATAGCGTCGACGAGTACGGCTTGACTCTTCTCTAGGAAGGTAACACAACTTGTCCTCCATATCTCTTACTTATAGCGTCGACGAGTACGGCTTGACTCTTCTCTAGGAAGGTAACACAACTTGTCCTCCATATCTCTTACTTATAGGGTCGACGAGTACGGCTTGACTTTTCTATAGGAAGGTAACACAACTTGTCTTCCATATCTCTTACTTATAGCGTCGACGAGTACGGCTTGACTCTTCTCTAGGAAGGTAACACAACTTGTCCTCCATATCTCTTACTTATAGCGTCGACGAGTACGGCTTGACTCTTCTCTAGGAAGGTAACACAACTTGTCCTCCATATCTCTTACTTATAGCGTCGACGAGTACGGCTTGACCCTTCTCTAGGAAGGTAACACAACTTGTCCTCCATATCTCTTACTTATAGCGTCGACGAGTACGGCTTGACTCTTCTCTAGGAAGGTAACACAACTTGTCCTCCATATCTCTTACTTATAGCGTCGACGAGTACGGCTTGACTCTTCTCTAGGAAGGTAACACAACTTGTCCTCCATATCTCTTACTTATAGCGTCGACGAGTACGGCTTGACTCTTCTCTAGGAAGGTAACACAACTTGTCCTCCATATCTCTTACTTATAGCGTCGACGAGTACGGCTTGACTCTTCTCTAGGAAGGTAACACAACTTGTCCTCCATATCTCTTACTTATAGCGTCGACGAGTACGGCTTGACTCTTCTCTAGGAAGGTAACACAACTTGTCCTCCATATGTCTTACTTATAGCGTCGACGAGTGCGGCTTGACTCTTCTCTAGGAAGGTAACACAACTTGTCCTCCATATCTCTTACTTATAGCGTCGACGAGTACGGCTTGACTCTTCTCTAGGAAGGTAACACAACTTGTCCTCCATATCTCTTTCTTATAGCGTCGACGAGTACGGCTTGACTCTTCTCTAGGAAGGTAACACAACTTGTCCTCCATATCTCTTACTTATAGCGTCGACGAGTTCGGCTTGACTCTTCTCTAGGAAGGTAACACAACTTGTCCTCCATATCTCTTACTTATAGCGTCGACGAGTACGGCTTGACCCTTCTCTAGGAAGGTAACACAACTTATCCTCCATATCTCTTACTTATAGCGTCGACGAGTACGGCTTGACTCTTCTCTAGGAAGGTAACACAACTTGTCCTCCATATCTCTTACTTATAGCGTCGACGAGTACGGCTTGACTCTTCTCTAGGAAGGTAACACAACTTGTCCTCCATATCTCTTATTTATAACGTCGACGAGTACGGCTTGACTCTTCTCTAGGAAGGTAACACAACTTGTCCTCCATATCTCTTTCTTATAGCGTCGACGAGTACGGCTTGACTCTTCTCTAGGAAGGTAACACAACTTGTCCTCCATATCTCTTACTTATAGCGTCGACGAGTACGGCTTGACTCTTCTCTAGGAAGGTAACACAACTTGTCCTCCATATCTCTTACTTATAGCGTCGACGAGTACGGCTTGACTCTTCTCTAGGAAGGTAACACAACTTGTCCTCCATATCTCTTACTTATAGCGTCGACGAGTACGGCTTGACTCTTCTCTAGGAAGGTAACACAACTTGTCCTCCATATCTCTTACTTATAGGGTCGACGAGTACGGCTTGACTTTTCTATAGGAAGGTAACACAACTTGTCTTCCATATCTCTTACTTATAGCGTCGACGAGTACGGCTTGACTCTTCTCTAGGAAGGTAACACAACTTGTCCTCCATATCTCTTACTTATAGCGTCGACGAGTACGGCTTGACTCTTCTCTAGGAAGGTAACACAACTTGTCCTCCATATCTCTTACTTATAGCGTCGACGAGTACGGCTTGACTCTTCTCTAGGAAGGTAACACAACTTGTCCTCCATATCTCTTACTTATAGCGTCGACGAGTACGGCTTGACTCTTCTCTAGGAAGGTAACACAACTTGTCCTCCATATCTCTTACTTATAGCGTCGACGAGTACGGCTTGACTCTTCTCTAGGAAGGTAACACAACTTGTCCTCCATATCTCTTACTTATAGCGTCGACGAGTACGGCTTGACTCTTCTCTAGGAAGGTAACACAACTTGTCCTCCATATCTCTTTCTTATAGCGTCGACGAGTTCGGCTTGACTCTTCTCTAGGAAGGTAACACAACTTGTCCTCCATATCTCTTACTTATAGCGTCGACGAGTACGGCTTGACTCTTCTCTAGGAAGGTAACACAACTTGTCCTCCATATCTCTTACTTATAGCGTCGACGAGTACGGCTTGACCCTTCTCTAGGAAGGTAACACAACTTGTCCTCCATATCTCTTACTTATAGCGTCGACGAGTACGGCTTGACTCTTCTCTAGGAAGGTAACACAACTTGTCCTCCATATCTCTTACTTATAGCGTCGACGAGTACGGCTTGACTCTTCTCTAGGAAGGTAACACAACTTGTCCTCCATATCTCTTACTTATAACGTCGGCGAGTACGGCTTGACTCTTCTCTAGGAAGGTAACACAACTTGTCCTCCATATCTCTTACTTATAGCGTCGACGAGTACGGCTTGACTCTTCTCTAGGAAGGTAACACAACTTGTCCTCCATATCTCTTACTTATAGCGTCGACGAGTACGGCTTGACCCTTCTCTAGGAAGGTAACACAACTTGTCCTCCATATCTCTTACTTATAGCGTCGACGAGTACGGCTTGACTCTTCTCTAGGAAGGTAACACAACTTGTCCTCCATATCTCTTACTTATAGCGTCGACGAGTACGGCTTGACTCTTCTCTAGGAAGGTAACACAACTTGTCCTCCATATCTCTTACTTATAGCGTCGACGAGTACGGCTTGACTCTTCTCTAGGAAGGTAACACAACTTGTCCTCCATATCTCTTTCTTATAGCGTCGACGAGTTCGGCTTGACTCTTCTCTAGGAAGGTAACACAACTTGTCCTCCATATCTCTTACTTATAGCGTCGACGAGTACGGCTTGACTCTTCTCTAGGAAGGTAACACAACTTATCCTCCATATCTCTTACTTATAACGTCGACGAGTACGGCTTGACTCTTCTCTAGGAAGGTAACACAACTTGTCCTCCATATCTCTTACTTATAGCGTCGACGAGTACGGCTTGACTCTTCTCTAGGAAGGTAACACAACTTGTCCTCCATATCTCTTACTTATAACGTCGACGAGTACGGCTTGACTCTTCTCTAGGAAGGTAACACAACTTGTCCTCCATATCTCTTACTTATAGCGTCGACGAGTACGGCTTGACCCTTCTCTAGGAAGGTAACACAACTTGTCCTCCATATCTCTTACTTATAGCGTCGACGAGTACGGCTTGACTCTTCTCTAGGAAGGTAACACAACTTGTCCTCCATATCTCTTACTTATAGCGTCGACGAGTACGGCTTGACTCTTCTCTAGGAAGGTAACACAACTTGTCCTCCATATCTCTTACTTATAACGTCGACGAGTACGGCTTGACTCTTCTCTAGGAAGGTAACATAACTTGTCCTCCATATCTCTTACTTATAGCGTCGACGAGTACGGCTTGACTCTTCTCTAGGAAGGTAACACAACTTGTCCTCAAAACTGTTGTAAGATGCGCAGCCAATTCTTAAACTTGTAAACTCAAGAAGTGTCTATAACGTGAGAGCTAAATGAAGTTTACTAATATTTCTGTGAATGTTTCACTGGTGGATTTGTTGTGATAGTCTTCCAATAAACAAGGATGATAGTGGCAATAGCTTAGAAATGTACATACAGTTTAAATGGTTTTAACATATTTTTGTAACTATAATCAGGAAGAGTTTATATTTGTGAAAGTTCTATTATTCCTTGCTTCATTTGTTTCCAGTATATTTACCTCGAGGTTGGGTTCTATAGTTACTAAAATGTGTTGTTTAATTGTATTTGTGTTTTCGTTGTCAATTATTTTGCACTCTTTTCCACTGTTATTTGTTTTGAGATATAAATTGAATGAATCGTAGACTTGAGATTTCATATGTGTTTTAAAACATACATACATACATACATACATACATATATATATATATATATATATATATATATATATATATATATGTATATATATGTATATTTTAATATTAAGGCATACGTGGTTGGATCTCTACGGATAGTTTCCTGAGATTTTTTTGTAACCGGTTTTAAAGGTTTCACTGCAGGTGTTGGAGCTGATGGCTTACACTTTTAAATTCAAATACTGTACTTATTTATCTAAGCATCTGATAATTCACGCTGTGTCCGCCAGGTAGCAATACAATCAAGATCTTTGTGTCCATGTTTAAACATATAGTCTACCCGGCAGCAGCACTTGTCAAGGAGGTTTCATTTATTTCACCGTAATAAGTTAGAAGCAGAAACATTGCATTTTCGATTTATATTTATTATGAACTGTAGCAGCTATCTCCATCGACGGAGTTTAGTAACTTAGAATTAGCTCGATTTAATGCTATCTGAATGTAGTTGTGGTGATGTCAGCCGAAATATAACTTAGTTAGGGAATTTGGTTTAATAATTAACGACAATAGGTCGGAGTTCTGTTGGAAATATTGCAGAAACCTTGAACACAAACGTTAACTATTGGTTAGAGATCTCGCACGTGTTTTACTTTGTGAAATAACTAGCGTATTATTGCCTAACCTCCCCGTTAAGGAAGGACTCTTCTCTTATTGCACTAATTGCTAAACTATCGCACGCGTGTATATGTGTGTGCGCGCGCGTGTGCGTGTGCGTGTGTGTATTATTCGCAACCTTCTAGCTGGACCTGAAGAATTACTTTTATACTTGCTATATTTGAGTAATTAAAAAGCCTTAACAATTAAATAAAATATTCGGTAATATAGAGCCCAAGAAGGGTTCCAACTGTGCTACTCCTAATAATTATTGGAGAAATTAGTACCTTTACATTCCGTGTGTAACTTATTTATTTAATATTGTAAACTAGAAACCTATTTCTAGAGGTTTCAAAGAACCTATCTATGAAATGCTGATGATGACACATTTTTGTTTGAGGCAAAAACTAGAAATGTAGATAATTTATAGACAACCTGTCTTCATTAGTTAAAGATATTTCTATATCGGTTTTGTTTAAAACTAAACTGCACACATGAATGCTAATAGTGCTATATCTTCTATTACATTAAATTTCAATTCAGTTTTAGAAAATATTTTACAAAATTGCAAAACAAAATATTTTTGAACGTGTAATTGCACTACGATCAATTTAAGTTTAACAAAATATAATTAAAACAATAAAAGTCACTCTCTCCCGAAATTAAGTTAGAAATCGATAAGTTTCTTAACACTTATATTCACGCAACTAATACATTATGCCCAGCCTCTCGCCTGGACTTAAAAATTACAAATGGCATCAAGTTGTTAAAACTTAACTATGAGTTACTGATGTGTGATTCCATCAATTTAAAGTGTATCAACACTGGCATCACTGCGGGACGAAACTAAAAGATATTTTTGAATATGCATTAAAAGGATACTTCAATATTAAAGAAAATTTTTTTAATAAATTTAATGGAAAATATGCTCACATTACTGTAAGGAAATTATTAGAAACAATATTTCCTGCAGCAGATTTAGTATTTTAAATGGGTATTTTGTAAACAAATTTCGAAAATATTAATTTATTTCCTAAAACTGCTTTCAGCGCAGCCTATTATCATCCATGCAATCTTAAAGTTCGTAGTTTAACAGGTAGAATGCGCTGTAACACAGATATGTGAAGTACAGAGATCTAGAGGTGTTTCAAAATGGTATCAATGAGATGTGGTTTATCAAATAGTTATTTAAGGATGTAGATAGGTTTGTCACATTCCTACAAACGTTTATACAAGAGTGTACAAATCAATGAATGCTGAATTCTTTTTCAAAGAAAGTTTTCTTTTTTCATAAAATAATATAAATGTATGCCAAGCTTTGTAAATAGTGATGCTAACTTAATAAATGCGTCCTACACTGCTTGTTATAGGATTGCAAATCGGGGAAAGCCTCTTAACAACAGGTGAGATACTTTTAGTAACTATCGCTGTGGACATGGTCCAAGCAGTGTTAGGTAAAAAGGCAGCCAGATACATTTTTAGAAAACACCATTGTCAAACAACACAGTAAAGAAGCGAATTGCCGATATGTCTCCCTATAAACCTATAGAAGCACAGCCGTCTTGACAACTTCAAGAAGGCGAAAGCACCGACATAACAAACGTGGGACAGCTACTGTATCATGAAGACGTTATGGAGTGGTTTTTGCTCTGTAGATCACATGAATCAAACACTAAAGCCCAACTCATTTTAAAACATGATTGATCATTATGTGGTCAAAGTAGGCACTCATTGGTAAAAATGTATTGGTGTATGCACAGATGGAGAAATGCTACGTGAAGATAGCATTCCTTTGTCAAAGTGTATTGGTGTATGCACAGATGGAGCAAATGTTACGTGAGGAAAGCATTCCTTGGTCAAAATGTATTGGTGTATGCACAGATGGAGGATATGTTACGTCAGGAAAATAAGGAAGCTGCTCCTGAATGCTGTGTAATCCGCTGGGAAGTATTAGTTGCTAAAGGCATGCCGGGAAATCTGACCTCATTTTAGCATATGCTGGGAAAGTTATTAACTTCATAAAAGCTAGGGCTCCTAATTCATCTATGTGTGAAGACATAGTGGTAAGTTCAAAATTCTTCTCTTTCATACAGAAGTGAGATGGTTATCTCGTGAAAAGATGTTCACCCGTCTTTTTGAACTGAGGTCAGAATTTTGTAGCTTCCAAGTGAAAAAATGTGGCATGAAAAGCATGTTCTCTGAAGAGGAATGACCCAAGATTGGCTCAACTAGCTGTGACTGATTCAACACGCGAACATGAGTCTTCAGGCAGCAAAATAAACTCTTTCAACAAAAGGTTGGTCCTTTTGTGTGTGCAAATACATGAAAAGAATGTCTCAGCATTTGCTACACTGTCATAACTTTTGAAAGAAAATGATAAATCTCCAAAGCCAAATCTGTCTGTTGATATAATTCTGCACTTGGACACTCTTTATGGAATATTATTCCAAACTTTACTGGATCAGAAGTCCTTTGACTCATAGTTGAAATTGCAGAGAAGTTTTATAGATTTAACTAAAAGATAGTTCCATGAGATGAGTTTTGTAGATTTGTACGACTATTTATGCCTTCTGTTTATACCATATTTGTGTATAGATATGAGTATTAAATACAATTGTAATGTGAATAAATCTTTACTTTTTCTTTTACTGTCTTGGAAAACTAAAGAAAAGTAAATGCATAAATATTAAAAACAAATAAAACATACACAAAACTCACAAATTATTCATTTATTTACTCATACGACTTTCAATGACCAAGTCATCCTCATCAGTGAATGTTACTACTACAAACTCTAACTTACAACTAGGGTGAAAGTAAGGTTACACTTCCGTATTTATACAGTAGGCGTTGCCACGCCAACTTGTCAAAACAACAGGTACTAACCCTACTTTAAACATGATACAACAAATAGAAATTTTGTACCTAACTGAATAATTACAATAAAATTTGCAACATACAACATAATTACATATAAACAAAATAGATAATTAATATTACACATTATTATTATGTCAAAATATTTAACCTAAAAGTTACAATAAATTTTATTTTTCCCCCTTTTGTTACGCTAATTACAATAATATAGAATTTGGAATAGGGCCTGACTCGTTGCTTACAATATTATTTTTATTCCTATTAATATACAAAGTTTCCCACGCATCCAATTCACTACACTTAACAACGTTTTTTAACAGGGTTACATCGTCTACTTTAAATTCGTGCTCTTCCTCTAAACAATGCTTCGCCATCGCAGATTTATCTGGTCTATAATATTTAATGTGGGAAAAATGTTCTTTAGCCCTAGTTTTAATATTTCTTTTTGTTTGGCCTAAATATTTCAGAGGACACTCGCTACATTTCAGGCAGTAGATGCCTGACCTTTCTTCATTAGGTATGGCAACTTTATGGTTCCCTAACAACTTCCTTAGCTTCTTTTTTTTTTTTTTTTTTTTTTTTTTTTTTACTTTTAGTAGTAGCTCACGCGAAGATGGAATCAACAAATGTTAACTTCTTTAGGTTATTTGCAGTGGCAATTGTAACATTCAAATTACTATATTTTCCTAGAGATTTTTTAATTTTATTAGACAGCGGTGGATGGTGTGTTAATTTTACCCATTCCCCCCCTTTAAATTCCTTGTTAACGTGCTTCTCTGATTTCATACAAATAAATGAATAATTTGTGAGTTTTGTGTTTGTTTTTATTTGTTTTTAACATAACCTCACAAGCTAAACTCAAAAAATATTTGCATGAATATTAGTTCTTGATATTTGTTTATAAAAATTAAAAAAAAATAATATACACGTTTCAACGAAAAATGTATTTCTAAAAAACGTTAGGAAAAGGGGGACACGTTTCTTTCAATGTACACCACCAGACCCACTGATACGCCAGAATCTACGAAACCTTCAGGTGGTACGCTAGTGCTTGTACGTTAGGATCCCCTGATTTAAAGAATACACTAAGTATTTAAAAATAAATTTCCTAAATATATTCACAAAATCAAAACCTATTTGCGTATAAAGCCATTCCCATTCAGTTAAATACATTTTCTCGTCATACATTATCCTTTGCGAGTGTGCACACATAGGCGCGCGCGTGTGTGTATGTGTTTGTTTCCACACTTGAGCGTGTATCGATGGTTTATAAACAAATTTATTTCCTAACAATAAAACTCTATTTCAGGAGGGAACCAAACTATCTAGTGCTTACATAACCATTTGTTTGGGGATAAAGGTCAAATAGTTTGGGATTCTCTATAACACTTAGAAGAATCTCAAAATATCTGTACTTCACAAATTCTAAGTTTTACGGGTGCCTTAAAGGGAGGGAATTATTGCAAAATATCTTTAACCATTTGATTTGATTGATATTTAGAAAAACATAATTAGGTACTTTCACATACTTTCAAGAACATGTTGACAAGCCATTAAGGAAATGTCCATAAATACACTTACTTTATAACTTTATATTATATTGAGTATAAAAACTACGTAAATTGTAAAGTCGCTTATTAATTTAAACTTTTGTGTTTTGTAATGTTTGTGACTCTAAAACTGAGCAGTGTTTTTAACAATGTATACGACTTGTGATTTAACCTTAGTACAATAAGAACTAAATCATAATTGTTTCAAAATTATTGTTGTATTTATAAATTTGCATTTGTTTTCAGATATTCATTTCTAGGCCTTTTTGTTTCCCATGTACAATTTGTACTGTTTGAGCATTCTTTTATAATTACTTTCCGCCTGGTTTATTTTATTCATTATATTTCCTGTATTTTAGTGATACTACGTTAATATTTTTATATTTTAATAATTTTGTTTTATAAGATATCCTGTAAATCTGAATGTAAGCTGTTTTTGTTGTTTCTGGTCATGGTTTGGTTGATTTAATTTATTTAATATTTTAAATACTAATTTATTTATTGTTCTCTCATTGTATCATTATATTAATTTATTGAAAGTTAGATATTCAGCAATGAATTATTAAAAAGTACACTCTTGTATGAAATGTTGTAGGAGTTTGGCAAAACTATCTACATCCTTGAATAACTATTTGATAAACCACATCTCAATAATAGCATTTTGGAACACACCTAGATCTCTGTACTCCACATTTCTGTGTTACACCGCATTCTATCCGTTACAAACTATGAACTACAAGTTCGCATGGATTAAAATAGGTTGCGCTGTAAGCAGTTTTAAAAAATAAATTTATGTTTCCGAAATTTGTTTACAAAATATCCATTTAATACTCTAAATCTGCTACAGGAAATATTGTTTCAATTAATTTCCTTACAGTTATGTAAGCATATTTTTATTTATTTTGCTGTGTGTGTGTGTTGCCGCGGCGTAATCAGAGTGTGTTCTGTGAACATAGCATCCCAACACGGTTAACCTGCGCTATAAGTAACCATATTTATGCACTTTTCCCGTTAGTTGGTCATGGTGATGATGGCTACTGTAATACTGGAACGCGCAAGTTCAGCCGCAGATCCTGTGATCGAGCGTGATCTGCCAGTGGATAAATCCCTGGAGTTTATGTAAAACCAACAAAAATGTGCAATCATCACTACGAAATAATACACTAGTGTAGTAGAGGTTTACTTGTAAAATTAGTTTACTAATTTGCTATGACACGAATACTACTTGAAAAATATTAAATCTTCATTCTACCTGGATTTTTATTTTTCACTTATGTTCTTGTTGAGGTTGGAAAAATTACAAAATTTGTATTTAGTTGGCTACCAAAGGATTATTATAAGGATTTGAAACATTGATTTTTCTATCTTGATTTAATTAAAACGGAATGAAATGTTATATTATATGTTACGCACTTGAAATGAGATACATATTTAAATATAAAATGGCAATAATTTATGCAAATCAATCTTGTATTTATAAATTATTTTCTAGAAATAGGCTTGTTAAATAATATTAGTCACTGCTAAATTATTAATAATTATCTCGCTACACTTTAATATTACCTGCGACCAGACTTTCTGTGAAGGTTACGAAAGCACACGCACACATTCAATTCAACAAAATGTGTCTTAAAAATAACATCATACGTAAATACGCTAAAGTTAACATACAATAGATGAACAAAGCAGACATAAAAACAACTAAATTCGCAGAAACAATGTACAACAAACAATCAATAATCAATTTTATGTAAAGAAAGATAAACCTAACCTAAAATTTTTACAATTACATCTAAACATTTCTAATACATACGGACATGAATTCACATGCGAACTAATTCCAGAATCGCACAAATGGGCAACTAAAACACTACAAGAAACACATAAAAAGAAAATAAATAATTTTTCAAATGGGAAATAGATTTACTAAATAAAGGCCTAAACATAATATACACTACAAATATACCAATAAAACAAGAACGGCAATTATAATTGACACAGAAACCAATACAAAACAGACAGAAATACAAGATCAAGAACACTTATGACATTTAATTAGTAACACAAAAAGAGGATACAAGACTACAGTCATTATGAACCAGACACACACAAAAATATTAAAAAATACAATAGATCTAGTAAATAAAGTAAGTAACATTTAAATCTTTCATAACTCAACCCTAGCATCGTTTGACATCACAAACCTATGTACCAATATCCCAGTCACGGAAATACTAAACATATTACGAGACAAT
>JBAIZL010000397.1:200000-240000 GCA_036971475.1 Prosapia bicincta | reverse complement strand
AACGGTCTGTGCGGGAATCGACCTATCACATTGCAGGGGCTCGGTAGGCCTACGCAACACAACGCAAACGGTCTCAGTAAGACGTGTAGGCTTATTACTATGTCAAGCCAACATGCGTTATAGCCCTATATAGTGTGTTAAACAAATATGCATGTAAACCTACATATACTTATATAGGATATAGTAATGTTAAGCAAACATGAATGAATCCCTACATGGGCCTACTATGTCGGTAAACCACTGGCCAAAGCCTTTATAATCTGAGCCTGACACATATTTTAACCTCTTCTATCAGGTAGAGCCTCAGGCAGACAACCGTATAATATGGGAAGTACTATATGGTATAGCTACCAATGCATACCACCATAGCTATGTAAAGGCAGCTAGCTACCAATGCATAACATATCACGCCCACTTAGATGACGGTCAAAAAATATTACAATATAATTTAAAAAAGTCACGCAACCTATATACATACAGTGCTAAGCCAACATTCATGTTATCCTATATAGGCTTATATACTATGTTAAGCCAGCATGCAATATACTCTAAAAAGTTACTCCAAGGTAACTTTAACTAAGGCCTGGCTCCTGGGTGGCTTTACCTCGAGCACGACTCCAGGGTGACTTTACCTATGGTCTGACTCCAAGGTAGCTTTACCTAAGACTTGGTGGAGGTATTTGTCTTAGTCGAGAGTCTAAAATAGATATAGCAACCATCCTGAACCTAAGGCCCGACTCTTGGGCAGCTTTCTTTAAAGGCTGACCCCAAAGAGGCTTTACCTAAGGCCTGACTCCATGGCAGCTTTATCTAAGGCCAGATTCTAAGGTTACTTTACCTAAGGCAAGGCTTCGGGTTGGCTTTACCTGAGGCCTGGCTCCTAGGTGGCTTTACCTCGAGCACGACTCCAGGGTGAATTTTACCTAGGACCCGATCATTTTAGGACACGATATATTATTTAAAACAACCTCCAGGTGAACCCACCCCCGCAACAGTCCATAATGGACTCTAAACACATCCCATACGGTTGTTTAGTCATTTGATCAAACCGATCATTTTTAGGCAATTTCATATATTATTTTAAAACTACCCCCCCCGGTGAACCACCCTTACATCTAGCCAAAATACAATGTAAACTCACCCTATCAGTCAAGACACATTTTCCAAAATTTTTCCAAAAACTACCTCCAACCTTGATTCCACCCCCGGAGCTACCCCCGGGGAAGCTCCTGAACGTAGATGAGATCACCCCCACACCTAGGGGTAGGTTAGGTTAGATGCATTTTGGCTAGCTTAGGTTACTGCGTCAAGGCCATCTTCCCCCACGACTTTTTGTCCCAAAGTGGGGTCACTAACTACTATAAAGTCTCCTTGGTTTCAGGTTTTAAGGACGATTTTTCATGTTAATTACTTTACCTATTAAAAATAATACCTCTTGCTTACAAAACTTTTAAGTTTGACCTCAAGGATTTTCAAACTTTTACTACTAAGTTTTACTAAATGTGTTTTTATTGGGATCAATGTAATATACGTAATTTCTATTATATGACAACCATTCCTGGTTAAGCGGAGAAGTCTTGTAGAAGTCCTATATTGAATGATTGCACACATTTATAGGAACACAATAGATTGTCTTTAGATTTATCTTGTATTGGCTTCTATAGATTAATCTAAAACTTAATTGTAATCGAAATAACATATATTTGTGTTATAAGTTGTCCTGTAATGAGACACTACAGTGAGAATAATAAGTTATTCCCGCCAACTATGCTTGTACTGTACTGTTGTAATACAATATAGTAAGATGGAGAAAGAACGAAAAGGTCAAAATCCGTCGTGAAATAAATGTTGAAAACTTTTATCAGACCAAGCGTTAAGTATAACAAATGAGAAGAAAGATGTCTCCACAGGCCGCACGTCTAAAGCCCCAGATTTTTCTCTTCTTTAATAATTCAAGAAATAAATAACAGGATTACAAGAACAAATGTTACAAAATACGAAAGTATAGTGTAAATAGAATACAAGGTGCGAGTATACAGGTTTTATTAATAATACTATTTAATTAATAGTATTAGTAGCAATTAGTTATCCAATACGGCTTGTCCATTGATGGAACTTGCGTTACAGCATGGTTATTTATATAATAGCTGCTAACCTTATGTGTAAAGCAGCTATCCATCCATACCAACAAATTTCATTTAAAGCATATACTCTAAATTTAAATAGCGTATTACGTTTTGGTAGTAGCCAACAAACAAGTTGCCTAACATTGCTGAAATTGGAATGAATATTTATTAATCAATTTATGAACCCCAGATCCCCCATAACACTCCATAGAAGTGCATAAATGAATATGAACTAAACAGAATAAATTATGGTTTTCTATATGTGCATAATTATAATATAATGAAACTCACTTTGTCTTTCTGTTTCACTATATAGAAACATCTTCGCTTGATATTAAATATATATAAATACTTTATTCAATTATATAGGTATAATATTATATATATTGTTTAATAATTTAAAACAACATAGGTTATTCAAATACAAGAATATTTATTATTTTATAACCAAAGCTTTTCGTTGGCAAACAGTACCAACATCATCAGGAATGAAAATTAAAATAATGTAAGCTATAGGCCTAAAACATATGTTTAATTAGAAATAGAATTGTAGCTAAATTTATACAAATTGCCAAATTTATTTTGTTAATAACAAATTATTAAAAGAACAAATACAAATACATTCTAAATTTGATACTATATTCAATGTCTATAATGTTACAGCAACAAGAGGTTCGTAGTACAGTACAACGTACGTACTACGTCAACTTACAAAGAAAACATCTTCGTACGTACTACGTCAACTTACAAAGAAAATATCTTCGTACGTACTACGTCAACTTACAAAGAAAACATCTTCGTACGTACTACGTCAACTTACAAAGAATACATCTTCGTACGTACTACGTCAACTTACAAAGAAAAGATCATCGTACCTACTACGTCAACTTACAAAGAAAACATCTTCGTACGTACTACGTCAACTTACAAAGAAAACATCTTCGTACGTACTACGTCAACTTACAAAGAAAACATCTTCGTACGTACTAAGTCAACTTACAAAGAAAACATCTTCGTACGTACTATGTCAACTTACAAAGAAAACATCTTCGTACGTACTACGTCAACTTACAAAGAAAAGATCTTCGTACGTACTACGTCAGCTTACAAAGAAAACATCTCCGTACGAACTACGTCAACTTACAAAGAAAACATCTTCGTACGTACTACGTCAACTTACAAAGAAAACATCTTCGTACGTACTACGTCAACTTACAAAGAAAACATCTTCGTACGTACTACGTCAACTTACAAAGAAAAACTCTTCGTACGTACTATGTCAACTTACAGAGGAAACATCTTCATACGTACTACGTCAACTTACAAAGAAAACATCTTCGTACGTACTACGTCAACTTACAAAGAAAACATCTTCGTACGTACTACGTCAACTTACAAAGAAAACATGTTCGTACGTACTACGTCAACTTACAAAAAAAACATCTTCGTACGTACTACGTCAACTTACAAAGAAAACATCTTCGTACGTACTACGTCAACCTACTAAGAAAACATCTTCGTACGTACTAGGTCAACTTACAAAGAATACATCTTCGTACGTATTTCGTCAACTAACTAAGAAAACATCTTCGTACGTACTACGTTAACTTAGTAAGAAACAATCTTCGTACGTACTACGTCATCGTACGAACAAAACATCTTCGTACGTACTACGTTAACTTAGTAAGAAACAATCTTCGTACGTACTACGTCATCGTACTAAGAAAACATCTTCGTACGTACTACGTTAACTTAGTAGGAAACAATCTTCGTACGTACTACGTCATCGTACGAACAAAACATCTTCGTACAGACTACGTTAACTTAGTAAGAAACAATCTTCGTACGTACTACGTCATCGTACGAACAAAACATCTTCGTACGTACTACGTTAACTTAGTAAGAAACAATCTTCGTACGTACTACGTCATCGTACTAAGAAAACATCTTCGTACGTACTACGTTAACTTAGTAGGAAACAATCTTCGTACGTACTACGTCATCGCACGAACAAAACATCTTCGTACAGACTACGTTAACTTAGTAAGAAACAATCTTCGTACGTACTACGTCATCGTACTCAGAAAACATCTTCGTACGTACTACATTAACTTAGTAAGAAACAATCTTCTTACGTACTACGTCATCGTACTAAGAAAACATCTTCGTACGTACTACGTTAACTTACTAAGAAAACATCTTCGTACGTACTACGTTAACTTAGTAAGAAAACATCTTCGTACGTATTTCGTCAACTTACTAAGAAAACATCTTCGTACGTACTACGTCAACCTACTAAGAAAACATCTTCGTACGTATTTCGTCAACTTACTAACAAAACATCTTCGTACGTATTTCGTCAACTTACTAAGAAAACATCTTCGTACGTACTACGTCAACCTACTAAGAAAACATCTTCGTACGTATTTCGTCAACTTACTAAGAAAACATCTTCGTACGTACTACGTCAACCTACTAAGAAAACATCTTCGTACGTACTACGTCATCGTACTAAGAAAACATCTTCGTACGTATTTCGTCAACTTACTAAGAACACATTTTCGTACGTACTACGTCAGCCTACTATGAAAACATCTTCGTACGTATTTCGTCAACTTACTAAGAAAACATCTTCGTACGTACTACGTCAACCTATTAAGAAAAAATCTTCGTACGTACTTCGTCAACTTACAAAGAAAACATCTTCGTACGTACTACGTCAACTTACAAAGAAAACATCTTCGTACGTACTACGTCAACTTACAAAGAAAATATCTTCGTACGTACCACGTCAACTTACAAAGAAAACATCTTCGTACGTACTACGTCAACTTACAAAGAAAACATCTTCGTACCTACTACGTCAACCTACTAAGAAAACATCTTCGTACGTATTTCGTCAACTTACTAAGAAAACATCTTCGTACGTACTACGTCAACCTACTAAGAAAACATCTTCGTACGTATTTCGTCAACTTACAAAGAAAAACTCTTCTTACGTACTATGTCAACTTACAGAGGACACATCTTCATACGTACTACGTCAACTTACAAAGAAAACATCTTCGTACGTACTAAGTCAACTTACAAAGAAAACATCTTCGTACGTACTACGTCAACTTACAAAGAAAACATCTTCGTACGTACTGGGTCAACCTACGAAGAAAACATCTTCGTACGTACTAGGTCAACCTACGAAGAAAACATCTTCGTACGTATTAGGTCAACGTACTAAGAATACCTCTTCGTACGTACTACGTCAACCTACTAAGAAAACATCTTCGTACGTACTACGTCAACCTACTAAGAAAACATCTTCGTACGTACTAGGTCAATCTACGAAGAAAACATCTTCGTACGTACTAGGTCAACGTACTAAGAATACCTCTTCGTACGTACTACGTCATCGTACTAAGAAAACATCTTCGTACGTACTAGGTCAACCTACGAAGAAAACATCTTCGTACGTACTAGGTCAACGTACTAAGAATACCTCTTCGTACGTACTACGTCAACCTACTAAGAAAACATTTTCGTACGTACTATTTCATCGTACTAACAAAACATCTTCGTACGTAATACGTTATCTTACTAAGAAAAATTTTCGTACGTACTACGTCATCGTACTAAGAAAACATCTTCGTACGTAATAGGTCAATCTACGAAGAAAACATCTTCGTACGTACTAGGTCAACGTACTAAGAATACCTCTTCGTACGTACTAGGTCAACGTACTAAGAAAACATCTTCGTACGTACTACGTCAACCTACTAAGAAAACATCTTCGTACGTACTAGGTCAACCTACGAAGAAAACATCTTCGTACGTACTAGGTCAACGTACTAAGAATACCTCTTCGTACGTACTACGTCATCGTACTAACAAAACATCTTCGTACGTACTACGGTAACTTACTAAGAAAAATCTTCGTACGTACTAAGTCATCGTACTAAGAAAACATCTTCGTACGTACTAGGTCAACGTACTAAGAATACCTCTTCGTACGTACTACGTCAACCTACTAAGAAAACATCTTCGTACGTACTATGTCATCGTACTAACAAAACATCTTCATACGTACTACGTTAACTTTCTAAGAAAAATCTTCGTACGTACTACGTCATCGTACTAAGAAAACATCTTCGTACGTACTAGGTCAACGTACTAAGAAAACATCTTCGTACGTACTACGTCAACCTACTAAGAAAACATCTTCGTACGTACTAGAACAACCTACGAAGAAAACATCTTCGTACGTACTACGTCAACCTACTAAGAAAACATTTTCGTACGTACTACGTCATCGTACTAACAAAACATCTTCGTACGTACTACGTTAACTTACTAAGAAAAATCTTCGTACGTACTACGTCATCGTACTAAGAAAACATCTTCGTACGTACTAGGTCAACCTACGAAGAAAACATCTTCGTACGTACTACGTCCACTTACTAAGAAAACATCTTCGTACGTACTACGTCAACGTACTAAGAATACCTCTTCGTACGTAATACGTCAACTTACTAAGAAAACATCTTCGTACGTACTACGTCAACCTACTAAGAAAACATCTTCGTACGTACTACGTCAACGTACTAAGAATACCTCTTCGTACGTAATACGTCAACTTACTAAGAAAATATCTTCGTACGTACTACGTCAACTTACTAAGAAAACATCTTCGTACGTACTAGGTCAACTTACAAAGGAAACATCTTCGTACGTACTAGGTCAACGTACTAAGAATACATCTTCGTACGTAATACGTCAACTTACTAAGAAAACATCTTCGTACGTACTACATCCACTTACTAAGAAAACATCTTCGTACGTACTAGGTCAACTTACAAAGGAAACATCTTCGTACGTACTAGGTCAACCTACGAAGAAAACATCTTCGTACGTACTAGGTCAACGTACTAAGAATACCTCTTCGTACGTACTACGTCAACCTACTAAGAAAACATCTTCGTACGTACTACGTCATCGTACTAACAAAACATCTTCGTACGTACTACGTTAACTTACTAAGAAAAATCTTCGTACGTACTACGTCATCGTACTAAGAAAACATCTTCGTACGTACTAGGTCAACCTACGAAGAAAACATCTTCGTACGTACTACGTCCACTTACTAAGAAAACATCTTCGTACGTACTACGTCAACGTACTAAGAATACCTCTTCGTACGTAATACGTCTACTTACTAAGAAAACGTCTTCGTACGTACTACGTCAACCTACTAAGAAAACATCTTCGTACGTACTACGTCCACTTACTAAGAAAACATCTTCGTACGTACTACGTCAACGTACTAAGAATACCTCTTCGTACGTAATACGTCAACTTACTAAGAAAACATCTTCGTACGTACTACGTCCACTTACTAAGAAAACATCTTCGTACGTACTAGGTCAACTTACAAAAAAAACATCTTCGTACCTACTAGGTCAACGTACTAAAAATACATCTTCGTACGTAATACGTCAACTTACTAAGAGAACATCTTCGTACGTACTACATCCACTTACTAAGAAAACATCTTCGTACGTACTAGGTCAACTTACAAAGGAAACATCTTCGTACGTACTAGGTCAACCTACTAAGAAAACATCTTCGTACGTACTAGGTCAACCTACGAAGAAAACATCTTCGTACGTACTAGGTCAACCTACTAAGTAAACATCTTCGTACGTACTAGGTCAACCTATGAAGAAAACATCTTCGTACGTACTAGGTCAACGTACTAAGAATACCTCTTCATACGTACTACGTCAACCTACTAAGAAAACATCTTCGTACGTACTACATCAACCTACTAAGAAAACATCTTCGTACGTACTACGTCCACTTACTAAGAAAACATCTTCGTACGTACTACGTCAACGTACTAAGAATACCTCTTCGTACGTAATACGTCAACTTACTAAGAAAACATCTTCGTACGTACTACGTCCACTTACTAAGAAAACATATTCGTACGTACTAGGTCAACTTACAAGGGAAACATCTTCGTACGTACTAGGTCAACTTACAAAGGAAACATCTTCGTACGTACTAGGTCAACGTACTAAAAATACATCTTCGTACGTAATACGTCAACTTACTAAGAAAACATCTTCGTACGTACTACATCCACTTACTAAGAAAACATCTTCGTACGTACTTGGTCAACATACTAAGAAAACATCTTCGTACGTACTAGGTCAACGTACTAAGAATACCTCTTCGTACGTACTACGTCAACCTACTAAGAAAACATCTTCGTACGTACTACGTCATCGTACTAACAAAACATCTTCGTACGTACTACGTTAACTTACTAAGAAAAATCTTCGTACGTACTACGTCATCGTACTAAGAAAACATCTTCGTACGTACTAGGTCAACCTACTAAGAAAACATCTTCGTACGTACTACGTCCACTTACTAAGAAAACATCTTCGTACGTACTACGTCAACGTACTAAGAATACCTCTTCGTACGTAATACGTCAACTTACTAAGAAAACATCTTCGTACGTACTACGTCCACTTACTAAGAAAACATCTTCGTACGTACTAGGTCAACTTACAAAGGAAACATCTTCGTACCTACTAGGTCAACGTACTAAAAATACATCTTCGTACGTAATACGTCAACTTACTAAGAGAACATCTTCGTACGTACTACATCCACTTACTAAGAAAACATCTTCGTACGTACTAGGTCAACTTACAAAGGAAACATCTTCGTACGTACTAGGTCAACCTACTAAGAAAACATCTTCGTACGTACTAAGTCAACCTACGAAGAAAACATCTTCGTACGTACTAGGTCAACCTACTAAGTAAACATCTTCGTACGTACTAGGTCAACCTACGAAGAAAACATCTTCGTACGTACTAGGTCAACGTACTAAGAATACCTCTTCATACGTACTACGTCAACCTACTAAGAAAATATCTTCGTACGTACTACATCAACCTACTAAGAAAACATCTTCGTACGTACTACGTCCACTTACTAAGAAAACATCTTCGTACGTACTACGTCAACGTACTAAGAATACCTCTTCGTACGTAATACGTCAACTTACTAAGAAAACATCTTCGTACGTACTACGTCCACTTACTAAGAAAACATATTCGTACGTACTAGGTCAACTTACAAGGGAAACATCTTCGTACGTACTAAGTCAACTTACAAAGGAAACATCTTCGTACGTACTAGGTCAACGTACTAAAAATACATCTTCGTACGTAATACGTCAACTTACTAAGAAAACATCTTCGTACGTACTACATCCACTTACTAAGAAAACATCTTCGTACGTACTAGGTCAACATACTAAGAAAATGAATCAACAAGTGTTATAGTTCGAATGCTTCGTTGTTCGAGCGTAATTATTCTGATGACGGCAAGCTTATTGTAGAAACAAGTCTGATTAGCAACAAAAATTAATGTTGCTTGGTGGGTATGTAAGTGTTTTCCACTGTAAATTTATATTACAAATGTATCCTAAAATAAAATATTTTTTGCGACATGAAATAGTCACCTTGTTAAAAAAATATTTTGCATTAGAGAAGTGTTACATTTGAACACAACGATTTGGGACATTCAACCAAACATTTGAAATAACGATGCCTACATTTTACTGCGGCCTTTGAGACAAAATCGTTTGTGTGGAGCAAGGCAGGATCCCGTCACACATGATGTGGGCCGTAAACAGCGACAGCGCCAGTGCTGGAGTGATTACTGTGACGTCACACCCAAGGCGATATTTCTTGGCGTAGAAGACTTTACATTGTCCTTAGAAGTTGCAAATTTTGTAACGATAATAGTTTTGACGTTTTGTTAAACGTCAGCCAATAAAAACACAAAATCTGACCTTAAACAAAACTTTTGTGACCACGAATGTGAAAATTCTGTTTGGAATATCTAAACACGGTATATTATTTCTCGCTTTATTAACAAAGCTTCTAAAAGTCAATTCGTTTTGTTTAGAATATAAAAGTTTTTTGGTTTTGTCTTTTTACAGAGAGATGTTAAGTTGATTTTTGGAAAACAAAACTTTAAATTTAACGGTTAGAAACGTTTTTGTAGTTCCCTAAATCACAGACTAACTACGGCCTCTACAGATATGTTACAACGTTATAATTGTCGATAACAGTTATTAGTGATTTAGTGATTTTGTTACTACGCAGATGTTATTTTTTAAAAAAACATGTTTTAGTGTGAGATTAATTAGGTTTTAATGTAAGTATTACTTTATGTATGTTTTGTCAGTAACAGTTTCGAGTAATCTCTTGTAGCAATGTTTTCGTGGTGTACCCACTGACGTTTTTGCTGTTCACGAGCAATGTAGCTGTTTCTACTACTCTATCTTGAGTCATTCGCTTATGTAATCGAAGAATTCCGTCTTTCTTCCCACCACCGATTATTATATTTCCGTTTCGCATTTCCATCATAAAACTGTTCCTGCTCTCTTCCAAAGTATTTTTCAAGCAATTCTAAGGATTTTAATTTCTATTGATCCACTATTCTCTTTGTCTTTGATAATGTAACAGGTTAGATATGCTTATTAGCCTACAAGTTTCCTTGGACTTACAATATATGAATATCGGAATTGTATATTAACACACACACACACACACGCACACACACACACACACACACACACAGACACACACATACACACACACACACATACATATATATATATATATATATATATATATATATATAACTAGATATTCATACCTAGTTATATATTCATAACTGTTTTGGGAAAATAAAATAAAAATTAAATTTGAAATAATTTATTTATATTGCAGTCTTCGTGTAGTAATGAGTCAAAGATTACATTTTTGAGGAACTCTATTTATATTTTTTCATTTTACATTTTAACTTAATTTATATTAAAATACAAAGGCCTCCTAATTGTAGCTGTTCTTCAAGTTAGAAAAAACATAAAAGTGGGTAAAATTCCCACTATAATAATAAACAAAGTGTTATCTTGAAGTAATTTTGCAGGGTAGATCAAAGACAAGTTTTGTTGACCAAGGTTGGTAGTTTCTCAGGTAGGACTAGTGTAGGTAATAGATGCTTTTTTCTCAGAAATAATTTTATTTCTCTAAACATTTGCACTGTAAATTATTTTACCTGGAAGTAATTTCCGTGTGGATTGGTTGCTTCTATGTTCGTGTTAGTTTATTTACATAGAGTAATTTCAGACGACAAGACGTGGAAAATATTTACTTTCATGTTCAATTTAATACAGTTCTTGTACCTTATCCATTCGGTTTATTGCGTTTAGTGATATTGTTCTGGAAACACGTAGCTTTTTTCATTCTAGGACTTGGATCTTTATTCACCTGTTTTTATTGGCCCTTAAGGTAGCGGGGAAGTGGTGTAGGGATGTGAAACTACGTATCCAGGGATGTAAATGTGTGACAGTAATATTCACCGAGGATTGTTTGATAACAGAGACACAATCTACGTGGAGTGAACCTAATACCTGTCGTTGTTCCGGATGCATAGGATGTTGCTCTATGGTAGACGCCTGGAGGAAAACTAGAAAGCATAGGATTCATAGGTTTTGGAGAGTAGTGGGTCTGTTAGTGCCTCGGCCGGAGGCAATAATAACGGGATGCCGACCAAGTGAACTGGAGTCAGACGGACAAGTAGCAGCATAGATGCTGCGAAGGAGCTCTGGAGAGAAACTCAGAGCAAAACCCTTTCCCTCCCAGTAGAACATGAAATCAGGCGTAGGTGGGAATCGGACCTAAAAGCGGTGAATTTAATTTCTCTGATTAGTTTAGGATTGGAAGTCGTCCTTGTGTTGTAACAAGGCCAAGGCTCGGAGAGATATCCAGAAGTTAAGTGGGGCAAAGAACTACTCTTCTTAAGAATGGTAAACTCGGAGCTGTCACAGGGCACGCCACTTCTGAGTGGTCAACGCCAGAGGGAAGAAGATTCCTCTGCAGATAGATACGTATACACTAAGCAAGTCCTGAGGTAGGAACTGAGAAAAGAGTAGAAATGTAACAACCACGTACTGTCATTATACTCAAGAAACAGTAAACATTTCAAGTCTCTACCTGTAATAAACTGAGTTTTATTAAGATTTTAAATCAACTCTAGATTTTTCGGTTCTATATGTATTAAACATACTTTCTTTATGTGAGTTTACACTATGAAACGATCGTACTTAAAATTCCTACTCTCTATGATGATAGATCTTTTAGGTTCTACGTTAGACAGGACTGTGCCCTACGAGTCACAAGTTTTACGTTTTAACATAAATCACTTAGAACTGTGTCGCTTTTTGTTCTTGTCGTCTGAAGTGTATACATTTTCAGACGATGCATTGCTTTTCTGAGAGTTTTCTGGAGAGAGTAAAATTTACGCCTTCCACCATAGTCTTCTGACTTTAATTCAAGGACATGTGGAATATTTGTATGCATTTGAGTATATTTTGTCTTTCCTAACTTGAGGAACTAACTACCAATCAACTTGGCTAGACGAAATACTCCAGCTGACCTGAGAGTTGAGGATGAATACTATTGTAAATTAAATTAGTGTTAATTTTTATATTCAATTTGAATTATTTTAATTAATTTTATTATATTACAATTGATTAATATTGTAGTTTTATCAAAATTAAAATTTGTAGCTATCACATCCTGTTCATTGTATATATATTAGTAGTCGTGATTGTAAATTTGGCAATGGCAGATCCGGTTCTAACTTTTTTCAAGTATTATAGGTAATGTTCCATTTGCTTAACTAATGTTATATGTTTGTGATAGAATCACTGATGATGGTGACATAGTGTCATTGAAATCCGTTTGAGATTAAAGTTTTAAAATTTCTATATTTTTCTTGAGTTCTATATATGTCTTGCGTTTATTGGCCACAAATATTTGAACAGCCTTAATGTTTGTTTCGCTAAAACAGTTAGCATCATCAGAAGGCTACAAACATGATGTATGCGAACTGTACATCAAGATAGTGTAAATATTTGTTGCAATGGTTATTTCTTTTTATTTATTATAATAACGCTACTGTGATTTGTATGGATTTAATAAAAAAATACTCTAGTTGTGCCCTAATAGGAATATTTATTAATTCCTTTCGCAATAAGCATATGCTTGTCATAAGTTGCTCCCCTATCTGCAGCATTGATCTCTTTTCTATGACGTCACTGTTTTCCTCACTATACTGGAAATATTTTCATCGTTTGAAATATTATCGAGTCTCCTGCATTGCGTGTCTAGAGCGTGAAGTGATTCCGCCTCGCGTAATAGAATTAGTCGTTATTGTAATCAATTCTGTTCTCACGACAGCCGGAAGTGAGGCCGAAGTGGAACTTGGACATGAAGGAGTAGGTCAAGCCTAGAGAAGGACTTAGTAATGTATAACAGAACTCTTTCGGCTGGTGAAGCATTTAAGAATGGGAATATAACTCCAACCAAAATAACTACGTGTTAATATGGAATTTGATAACTAGGAGTGAATTAATTTTTATTAAGGTCGTAAGTGTTGTGAAAAATGTTAAGAAATATTTTAAAACATTTATTTGTTTTAACTAAACAATTACATTGGTTTATAACTTTCGTTTATCAATTCGCTGTGAATAAATTGTTTAAATAATTTTACAAGTTTGTTACACCGGCTCTCTCCCGCTATGTTCCCTTTACGTCTAGCAATCGGTTTTTCCCTCACACTCTCTTCTAACACACCAAAGCGCCCATAGACTCTTATAGCTCCCTAATCAGTATAGTGCGTCGCCGTTTCAGTGTCACACGGTAAAATCTTATCCCACATATTATATCCTGTCTTGATACACTGTTTTCATGTGTTACACAACCATCTAACATGCATTTTTAACACCTATAACAGACTTGTGAATTAACATGTGTATTGTATTTTAAAATGAAATTACCACAGTGGGTTAAATTGGTTATTCTGAGCGTTAAAATCATCTCATTTACGTGATGAATATTTTCGCGCAACGTAAATAGATATAAACAGTATTAACTGATCAATGCTCCGATGTAAATCAAGTTTGCATGGTATCTCTTGGCATCGTAATTCAAAGCTTGCAATATTGGGTTTGGACAACAATTAGCTTCCATAAATTGCTTGTAATTTGTAACTTAATGTTTTATATAGCGTATTTAACCTACGATAAATCATCTAAGTTTAAATAAATAAATTTTGTATTTCATACTTTTCTCATTACGACGAGATAAAAAATTACAAGAAGAATTAACTGTCGATTTAACCCTTTTTGTTTAAAACAATATTTAAATGATTAGGCCGTACTTTCCCATGTAATACAATGAGCGTTTATTACAATTACCACAAACATTCGTAGCTTTTGTGAAACCCAGAAAAAGTTACATTGCTCTTACGTCATACGAATTTCTTTTCATAACTCAGTTTTTCATTGACCGTATTTTATGCACTGCTCTTCAATCTTTGTCGTTCATGTAATACTATTGCAGGTGTTTCTTACTAAAAACATCTATTGTTTATTGTCAGTATCTTTCTAAAATGGAAAAAGAGGTTCCTATAAAAGCAAAGCGCCTTGGGTTGCAATAAGCCTTGCGTTATTGATGATGTTGACTGCAATCAATGACGTAACTATTCGAGTAGTATTGATTTATTGACCAGGAAATGCAATCTAGCGCTTCTTTCTACGCGAGTGTCTGGCTAATACAAGCATTGATCCAAGTAATTGTCTAATTATCTATAAAGGTAAAGTACTCATACATTACATACCATAGACGTGCTTTAGGCTAAGAAAGGCCGATCACTATTTTAACTTATGTGTAGCTTAGATTTATTTATTTTATTTGGTTTGAACTTATTCGTTTTTGTATTTGTTCCAAGATAAACATTTTTGGCACTTTTTTTATTACATGTGAGGTTTTTGCTGTGGGGAAATTATTTATGTTTATTAGGTAGGTTGATTTGAGTTATGTGTACTTTTATTAATGTATGATTTTAGATGACCATCTGTTTTAGAGTTTTTTGGTTCAGCTAATTTACAAATATGATAAATTACATTTTGGAGTATTATTTTATTAATTTCGTCACTAAGTGTGAGATAGACTCTACTATAACTGTTACACTATTAAACGCAATTTTGATGTAACCTATAAGTTAGTATGGTGTTTCTAGTAGACCTAACCAACTCTTTTATACTCCAACATTGAATAAGATTTGGATCAATATACAACAGATAGTTTCACTCCAGGAACGTTTTACAACACTAAACAGAAAAGTCTATTGTGCGAAGTGAACCAATCGCAGCGTATTTCTCTGGCTGTGGAAAGATCTTTTCAACTAGAGGCTTGGAAGTAAGTGAGCCGTGAAATAACGCCACCGCCAGTGCTAGAGTGATTACTGTGACTTGAGGAAACATTTAAGGCACTTCCACATATCTGCGCCACTCCCCCTCCCCCCGCAGGTGGTTTGTATTGTAAAGATAATTAACTACGAACTAGATTTCTCACACATTTTAAACTAATCGAAATATAAATATGAGATATATAGATCTACTGTTCTTATCTATGTGACTGAGGAGCTACTAAACGGCTGGACATAGTTTTACTAAGTTTTGTGTGGGTGGTCAGTTGATTTGAGAATACAGTAAACTCCCGATTATCCGTGGGCGGATTAACCGGTTTGCGGGTCTGCCACTGTTTTACAAATATCCAATTTTTATTCCAATCAGATCCATTATTGTTTTTTTTTTTTTTTTTTTTTTTTAACCACTCAACGTGGCACAATATCCGGTAAAAACAACAGTCATAAAAATAACTAAGATATCTCAAATAACGCAAGGATAAACGATAACTGTCCTGTTAGACTGAATGAACCAACTCGAGTTGGGAACAGACTACTGTATATAAGAGACAATGACAAAATACTTGGACACCCGGAAACCTAATGTGTATCATAAGATTGTAAACAAATGTCAGCTAATCTCGGCTATAAATAATCTACGTCGTGACATACGCATTATCCATGTCTGTCCATGTCATAATATACATTATCGATCTTTATGGCTTTGTGACACAGGTAGAAACAAACATTCCGAGTTGAACGTTGAGTGGTTATTATACTAAAATAAGTAGTAGGTAGTTTGAATTTGTATACGTTATTTTTATTTCTCTGTCTTTTTTATTGCATTTTATTTTTTGTCATGCAGTATTTTATCATTTGTATTAGTTGATACTTTATGTAAATTTCCTTTTTTTTGTGTTGTAAACCGATAAATAAAACATTTAATGTCAAATACACTGTTTTAATGTCCCAAATAAAGCTGTATATGGTAGAAATAAAATTTTTGAGATGAAAACAACGGACACAATAATTAGAACAAGACGACTCTTTACTGTTCGAGAAAATTGTTCTCAAGGAACTTAGGTCGCATATTAAAGCTAAATCAATGCTCACAAAAAAAAAAAAAAAAAAAAAAAACAGACGAAAGTGACAGATTTTTTTGTTAAAAAGTGAAAGTATTATCTGTGAAGGAAATTATATATGTACATACATACTTACTTTTGACATATACTTATGTACGTATTGTAAATAGTTAGACATATAAATGTACATGTTATAATACGTCAAATACATCGACATTTTAAATTATTTTCTGTATTTATTTTGTCCTCTGAAGATTATTGGTGAATTGCATTAACCGGGGTCATTATTTGTGTAACTTATGGTATAATAATCGATTATCAATCGTTTTGCGTATTCTTTGTTCATAGCGGTTATCCGGGGAATTCGATATCCGGCGTTGCCGGGCCACCCTATTCCACGGATAATCGGGAGTTTACTGTACTTTATTTTTACAAATTGATCGGGTAGGTAGTGGATCCTGTTTTAAAATTGTTCGTACTAAATTTCTGAACGAGCATTTAAATTGAACTGTTAGATACAACTACTAACCAATAGATGGCAGTAATAACGGTTTGACGTATAGACATCGAATCAAGTGTATGACTTTCATGCGCCAATTCCTTATGTGTTTGGGTTAGTTTGCATAGCAGCTGTTTTAACGCATAAGTCATTATACAATATTTACTGTACAATATTAGGTCAAAATACTACTGAAAACTGTAACTTATATGATAGTACAAATAATAATTAATAACAAAATGTTTAGCAAATTAATTTAGTATACAAAAATTAATTATACTTTTTGTAAATGCTTTTGGGTGTTTTCAAAAAAGTATGAAATAGGATTTAATTTTTACGCCTAAATTATAGAAATACTTATAGAATTTTAGCCATTTTTGATGCCGAATGATTTCATAAACAATGGACAGTGGCTATAGTTGTTTTACAGTACGATAGAGCTCATTCGGAACAGTTTTCGTTAAATTTTAAATTGGGTGAGAATCGTATTGAAGATGTAAGAAGAGAACTCACCTAAATAGAATAGAACGACTCTTTGAAAATTTCTCAAAAGTATACAATCTATATTTTAAATAACAATGACATATTATATATTGAAATATTTCTATAAAAGTGTTCATGACATTCCTTTCTTCTGACATCCTGATAACGCTAGACGAGTAAGCTTGTATATATATATATATATATATATATATATATATATATATATATACCTGATGATGTTGGTACTGTTTACCAACGAAAAGCTTTGAATATAAATTAATAAATATTCTTGTATTTGAATAACCTATGTTGTTTTTTAAATATATATATATAAGGTGCAGTAGAAAAGTAACCGCACCCTTATAAATTGTACTGCTTGAATGCTGTAATAATATTTCAGTTTAAAAAATTCCACACATGTAACACAGCTGTTCAACAATCATTTTGAGCTACAGCTGTAAAAAAAGGTTCTTTATAAAACCGCCCAACGAAGATACGTACATTGTTAGAGTGCGAAACCTGTTTGGAATTTGTAAACAGCTCTTATTCTGTAGCTGTTAGCAACACAAGGTTCGAGAAGTCAATTCATTTTGTCTGGATTACAAAAGTTCCTCCCGACTTTGACTTGCCTGAACAGAGGTTAAGTGGATTTGTGGGATACAACTTTTATTTTAACAGTTACGGTGGTTCCATTTGTCCCCATTTCCACCACTCACAGACTTAGTAGGGATCTTTTTGTAATTACCCTTTTGGAAGTTGTATTACAACCTTGTAAATTCTAAACTTATTAGGTTATAGTTTATAATGGAACTTACTGGGTACAATTCTTGTTAATATTGTTTACACATTTTCTTAAATGTTCAATACAAAACAGACACTTTATTTTTCTACGTGTAAATAGACTACAAAAAATAATTAAATATATAATATGAATAAAGATAAAGAAATAGTGTTAGTAGTATTTTAAAATATATTTAAAGAGAGAGAGAGAGAGAGAGAGAGAGAGAGAGGGAGGGAGAGAGAGAGAGAGGGAGAGAGAGAGTGAGGGAGAGAGAGAGAGTGAGGGAGAGAGAGAGTGAGGGAGAGAGAAAGAGACAGACAGACAGAGAGAGAGAGAGAGAGAGAGACAGACAGACAGACAGAGAGGGAGAGAGAGAAAGAGTGAGGGAGAGAGATACAAATTGGATATTTGTTGGAGCTAAACCGGTAATTTGACATATTTTAGGAAGTAATCTATTTATGAGTAAAGAAATCGATGAAGGGCTGTCGTGTCGTGGACTGGATTTTTCTTAGAAATTGTTTTGTGCTGTTTAACATTAGCGCCGTAATTTATTTTACCTGGAAGTAATTTCCGCGCTGAGTGCTTGCTTTTCTGTTCCGTGTTCATTTTATTTACATAAAGTAATTTCACTCCTGAAATGGAAAAGATTCTCATACGAGTACATATGCAATTTTAATACTCGGGCAAGTTTAATACTTTGGTAAGGCTTTGTTTTGTCGTGAAACTTCTTGAATTGTTACGTTTTACAAAGAGCAAGGGTACATTTTACGTTAAAATCACTTACGAATTAAACAATGGTGTGGTTAAAGCTTGTATAAATTCCAAATGTGGTATTAGTTGAATTTTATTTGTGTTATATGTATGTAATAAAACAGTATAGGTCCTGATTCCAGGTGTTTGCAGGAAAAACGCGATGGTTCCAGGATGAGACGTGGTCGAGTATCTCATCGTCTTCGTCTTTATTTCTTGGTTTCTCCAGAACTAAATAACAGAAAATCTCCCAGGTCTCTAATAACAAATCATCTTCAAATTCCATACTGTATTCTCCGTCGTAATGCACTTTTTTATTTAACCACCACAGAATCACCACTAACGAGGTTATAAATTTGTTTATTTTGTTATAACCAATGCTACTTAAAATCAGCTGGAATCCGTCAGCAATGTATAGTGTAAAATAACGTAAAGAAATTTTATTGCTAATGCATTCCGCAATCAGCTGTTTGCCGATCTAAATCCATGCGTGGGAAGTTGTTAATATAAAATATTTGCTCCTGGGATGTTACACTCGATTATTAAAAGATGCAGAACATTTGGGTTTATGTGGGTAATATGAAAGAAATTCAAACAATTACCAATAATTCTCCTATAGAATACAACCTTGAGATATTGGAACATCCATTACTTCAAGTACACCTAGATTTATTGGTGATTACATCGTTATGTTAGAAGGAAATATAAACCCGTTCTGGAGTCCATAATAAAACTAAAATGAAGTAATTTTATTAAAGCATACTTTTTTATATATTTTCAGTTAATTGGAATTTGTAAGCTTTCAATTTTCTTTGAATGGTAATTATATAAATACAATTTTAATGCAAATTTTTTACAAGGATATTAGTAAACACGTGTTAAGTTCTTGTGTGTGTTGGCGACGTTTCCACTGAGGGAAACAAATCCCATCCATTACCGACTTAGATTCATTGCATTATTCAATGGGCAAATAAACCCCTCGTTCAAGATATTGTCACGAAACTCAAGGACGCTTAAGCCTCCCTTGTGTCGCTGAATTATTTTCAAAATTTTGATGAAATTTTTTTTGCATAAAGGTAAAATACATTTTTTTGTAATCATTGGAAAATCTTTTTCAGTTTAATAATAGTACTTAGTGAATTGTTTAATTTAATTTATGTATTCTAATAAACAAATTTTTATTATCACAGAAAATGGATTTTGTTTTTCTTTGATAACGTTCTGAAATTCAATGACAGTTTTAAATTATATTATGCTTTCAAATTGCTTAAAATTCATCATTTGTTACCCTTTTCCAAAATTAATACGCTATGAGATAAAATAAAAACACCCTAGTGATGGGAATCGCTTTTTCTCAACTTCTATAATTTGTCTAAGTGTACTTAAAGTAAATAATAAACAATACATCTTACAGTTTCTTTATTCGGGTAAAGTTAGTACCGAGTCCTATGAAATGACAAATATTTAAACAAATATAAAATAAACAACCTCTTTTTATTACTTTGTTACGCCTATTAGGTTTAACGTATAAACTTCATGCAGATCTCCCTCTACGCCAATTTATTGCTCATAAGATTATTGTATCACTTATTGTTAAGATATATTATATAATATATGATGTGGAAGGTTTTTATTAGAGATTTAGGTAATGTAATAAAAGTAGGGGTACATGTTACAAGAATTTCGAAATGTCTCCTAAAAGACATTTATCCAAAATATCTTTAATTTTTCATCCTAAATATCTTTAATGTTTTTGAAAAGATTTAGAGGGTTTTACAGAGCAGAGATTTAGAGGGTTTTACAGAGCAGAGATTTAGAGGGTTTTACAGAGCAGAGATTTAGAGGGTTTTACAGAGCAGAGATTTAGAGGGTTTTACAGAGCAGAGATTTAGAGGGTTTTACAGAGCAGAGATTTAGAGGGTTTTACAGAGCAGAGATTTAGAGGGTTTTACAGAGCGGAGATTTAGAGGGTTTTACAGAGCAGAGATTTAGAGGGTTTTACAGAGCAGAGAATCATTACAGAGCAGAGAATTATTACAGAGCAGAGAATCATTACAGAGCAGAGAATCATTACAGAGCAGAGAATCATTACAGAGCAGAGAATCATTACAGAGCAGAGAATCATTACAGAGCAGAGAATCATGTCACAAATGTTTTCTTTGTTAGTTTTATTTATTCCAAAATGTTTTCTTTACTTTTATGATTAACGTTAGGTTTACAGTCAACAACAAATTGCATCTTTAGCTATTCAAAGTCAGAAGTAATTAAATAGATCTTTTGCCTTGATATATTTAAAATACTTCTAGTAATATATTTAGGTTAGGCATGTACTCTTGAGGAAATGCCAGTATTATTTAGAAATTCTGGACAGTTACCAAAATTTACACATATAAAATTTATTTTAAATACACTTAACAGGAACCTTTGGTAGAATCTGAGAAGATGCAAGACAAATAAAAACCTTAACCATCATTTAGTGTACAAATATATGCGCCACGTAGAAAAACATAGTGCATAGCTTTACGCAAACTGTGGACACCATTTTCCACAGAGGGTTAAGGAGTGTTCCAGAGGGCGTACAGTAGAACAAGCAATAACAAAAGCTGCACAAGAAACATTGAAATCTGAAAAAGTAAATCATAGTGAAAACTAAAATAATTAATTACAAATATTAACTCTGAAAATGAGGTGTCCATGTTTATTAAGCACCTGAATAAATTTTAAAATAATTAATTATGATGTACAAAAATCATTTAACATTTGGCTAGCGAAAAACATAATTATATCATGATGAACACCTCATTGATATATGCTTAACGAAATATAAATAGGTATAAAATTGAAAACCGCTAAGACGTAGTTACAAAAAATTATTTAAAAAAATCATACTTTCTAATCATATTTCTAATCCACTAGGCAAATCTTTCAATAGTGATTGTGACGTAAGCAACTGAAGAAATTGTATTCTACGGCAATATTGTGGCTTCTGTTAGTAACATTGGAGTCAATCACCTACTATCTTTTAATTAAATATAAAGTTATATAAATGAATCCCATTATTTTGATAATAAGGAGATTGAAATAAGTGTCTGGCTGATAATTTTTATTAATTTACCCACCTTTTGGTATTTGACGTTCTTATTCGTAGAGTCCTTAATGTCCGTCAGACAATATCTAAAATAGTTGCCCGTTTTGATCGTGAGAGAGCAGAGAGGAGACAACGCTTGGAACATGTAGGCAACGGAAATAAAGGCTTGGTACAAAATAGAACCGAACAAAGCGACCAATACTAAGAAGCGTGGGGATTCTTTTTTTACTGACATTTCGTGCGCCTTCTTAGTTCTCGTATCAATACTTTTCAACTTTTTCTTGATTGTTGTCACGTCTGAAACAAGAAATAGGAGAGTAAGCACGTCATAGATGAAAGCATAAAAATGTTGCGACATGCATAACTTAACAGTTTAGCTATGGACTTAAGTAGGTTTTCGCAGGTAAATATGTCTAAAGAAAACAACGCGAATAACCCATATTAAAAACACCGTACCATACGATTATTTGTGGCAGATACGACATACCACACAAAAAAGGCTAATAGCTATTTAGAGAGATGTAGAAATGAGTTTTAAAGACCTTAGGAAAGCAATCATTGCTTATAAGTCAAAAAAAACCATTGCGTACAAAAGTGTAAAAAATTAAATAATTAATTTTTAAAGACAGTTTTTTAAAACTTTCAAAAATCTTCAGCTCAGTGTTTAAGAGTAACAAGCAGTAATATAATAATACCTTTGACATTTTCTCTTTTTTCCAAATGTTTTATAATATAAAGTGTGCAAAAGAGGCGAAGTCAGCCCAACGTCACATTCCGCTTACTCTTAATAGAGCGAATTATTGATAATCTATGGATAAGTGTACACACAGTAGACGCCGTTCTAAGAACTCTCAAATTCTTGAGCACTGGAGAAGCGTGGCCTCCTGTAGACTGATACCGTGTTATCAGAATATCCTGGAAAGACATTATCCTCCCGCAGGGCAAGCCCCTGGTCATGACTGCCTGCGAGTACATCTCCACGACATTGGCCTCGCTACTAATGAAAACTCCCTGTTGTGAAATTTTGCAAGAAAAGACGGTGAAAATCTACTGCACCACGATCATCTAACGCATTCAAACAACGATGTAACCAATCTACTGGGAGGCTCATCGTCGAATTTTTGGATAAAGAATCACGTAGTTTTAATTATAAATGTTATATGTGTGTGAATGTTTGTGTGAAAGAGAGTATAATAAAAGTATTTGATGTAAGTATTTATTTACCTTACTGGATAATCTTACAGGACTTACTGGATAATCTTACAGGAGTTACTGGATAATCTTACAGGACTTACTGGATAATCTTACAGGACTTACTGGATAATCTTACAGGACTTACTGGATAATCTTACAGGACTTACTGGATAATCTTACAGGACTTACTGGATAATCTTACAGGACTTACTGGATAATCTTACAGGACTTACTGAATAATCTTACAGGACTTACTGGATAATCTTACAGGACTTACTGGATAATCTTACAGGACTTACTGGATAATCTTACAGGACTTACTGGATAATCTTACAGGACTTACTGGATAATCTTACAGGACTTACTGGATAATCTTACAGGACTTACTGGATAATCTTACAGGACTTACTGGATAATCTTACAGGACTTACTGGATAATCTTACAGGACTTACTGGATAATCTTACAGGACTTACTGGATAATCTTACAGGACTTACTGGAAATAATCGAGTAATCAATATTTACACAAGAAACACAGTGGCAAATATGAGTGAGAATAACTCAGGAACACGTTTCCACGTATATATTAACGCCCCTAGAAATCTGACCTTGAAGTCGTGACTCCTCTCCAGGTGCTTTCGTCAGGCTCAGATAGGTGTTATGGTGGCGCTAAACGTGGAACCGGGTTTACTGTAAGATCTGGACTGGTGGCCAGGGAAGAGTAGAGCTCCAATCAGACTCTTTAGCTTCGGGGCCAGTAGAATATTCATAACGATCAGGCTCTCCATATCTCAGTACCTGGTTTGATTCAGGTAGTAAAACCACGCCTTTATTCACTCTCGGTTGGCCTTACCTAAGGCCTGGACTCTCAGACTAAGGATGTGGTTCTAGCTAGCCTTGAACCTTTGCCTTTAGACATTCAGAGCTCGGAGTGCATTAGTCAAAAGCTTTACTTACATCCGGATACAAGGAAACTGGTACTTCCAGTGAATGCTCATGAATGAATGTTATTTTGCAAGACAGACATTACGTCAAGGCAATCCAGACACAAGAAAACTGGTATTTCCAGTGAATACTCATGAATGTTATTTCGCCAGACAGACATTATGTCAAGGCAATCCAGACACAACGAAACTAGTATATCCAGATAACGCTCATGAATGTTGTTTTGCCAGACAAGTATTATGTCAAGGCAATCCAGACACAAGGAAACTGGTATTTCCAGTGAATACTCATGAATGTTATTTCGCCAGACAGATGTTATGTCAAGGCAATCCAGACAGAACGAAACTAGTATTTCCAGTGAATGCTCATGCATGTTATTTTGCCAGACAGACATTATGTCAATGCAATCCAGATATAAGGAAACTGGTACTCTCAGTGAACGCGCATGAGTGTTATTTTGCCAGACAAATATTATGTCTAGGCAATCATGATATAAATAAACTAGTATTTCCATTGAATGCTCATGAGTGTTATTTTGTCAGACAGACATTATATCAAGGCAATCCAGATATAAGGAAACTAGTATTTCCATTGAATGCTCATGAATGTTATTTTGTCAGACAGACATTATATCAAGGCAATCCAGATATAAGGAAACTAGTATTTCCATTGAATGCTCATGAATGTTATTTTGTCAGACAGACATTATATCAAGGCAATCCAGATATAAGGAAACTAGTATTTCCATTGAATGCTCATGAATGTTATTTTGTCAGACAGACATTATATCAAGGCAATCCAGATATAAGGAAACTAGTATTTCCATTGAATGCTCATGAATGTTATTTTGTCAGACAGACATTATATCAAGGCAATCCAGATATAAGGAAACTAGTATTTCCATTGAATGCTCATGAATGTTATTTTGTCAGACAGACATTATATCAAGGCAATCCAGATATAAGGAAACTAGTATTTCCATTGAATGCTCATGAATGTTATTTTGCCAGACAAATATTATGTCAAGGCAATCCAGATACAAGTAAACTGGTATTTCCAGTTAACGCTCATGAATGTTATTTTGCCAGACAGACATGTCATGGCAAATTTTAAATAAAATACAAGGTAAAAGCCAATCTGTCTTTAGCCTTGAATTATTTAGGTAACTCTTAATCTTTTAAAGGTTCGACAATACATAGCTAATATATCTCTACTTGTTTCTTCTTTAGATAATACATTTTCTTCCGGTCTGTTGTATTTAATGCTTTGTATTATATTTATATTTTTTATATATTTTACTTACTAATTATATATCAGTACTTATTTCTCAAAAAAATAAAATATAAATGTGTTACTTTATTTTAAAATAAAATGTATAGTGTTTTTGTGACAGCTATAATAAAGCTGTCAAAAAGACTTAAAAACTATATCTAACTACATAAAAATTAATAAAGCATAAACAAAAATAAGTCTCCCTTAAGAATCCTATGAAAACACATACCTGTAGACGGCACATTCATCCCCCTTAAAACGCATGTATTACAAAGTTTGTATTTCCTTGATGGTGTTTTGTAATACGCCATTGTATTTCAGTTTTTATAACTATGTGTGATTTAAAATTGCAATTAATCTAAAACAAAGTCATTACTCTACAATTTTTAAAAGTATAATTTGGTACTTAATGATTTTTTGAATGTTTGCTACCAGTTTTCTCGGCAAACGTAATTATTTATTTTTTGTTTTCTTTAAATATCCACAGTGTTGCTTAGCAACAGATGCACACCAATTTGTTCTTACAACAATGTAAGTTTTACATATTCAATAAATTTAATGTTTTATGTATGTAATTTTTACGTATGCAACTGTATAATCATAAAGATATACATACATATAAATAATAATACATGTATAAATGCAATACACGTATACATGTAATAAATAATAATGCATATATTAATAATGTTATATAAATATATATATATATATATATATATATATATATATTTAATAAATATGGTGATATGTTTTCTTCTAATATATTTAATAAATTAAAAATATTTCAAAAACAAAAAATACTTTTATTACATACTTTTAAAATACTTTCATATTTTCCTGAAGATGCTGGTACTATTTTATCGGCGAAAAGCTTTGAATAATATATGCAATAAAAGTATTCTTGTTTTTGAAATATTTTAAATTTATTAAATATATATAAATATATATATATATATACATATATATATATATACATATATATATATATATATATATATATATATATATATATATATAAATATCGCAATATGTATTCTTGTGTATTAATAAAAAACTAATTCAAAATACAAATACAAGAATTATAATTGAATTTACAATTCAAAGCTTTTCGTTGGCTAACAGTACCAACATCATCAGGAATATTAAACAATTCTAATATGAATTCTAAAATGAATTGTTTAATATTCCTGATGATGTTGGTACTGTTAGCCAACGAAAAGCTTTGAATTATAAATTCAATTATAATTCGTGTATTTGTATTTTGACATAGTTCTTTATATATATATATAATTTTGTTTTGAAATTACAAATATATATGTATATACACATTTTTAAAGGACATCTATAACTGGATACGTGTAGAATGTATAGTAAATGTAACGTTTGCATTACGAGTTAGAGGTTAGCTTGTGATGTGATGTTTACACTTTTACACAATGGAAGAGAGTACAAATTATACAATCACTAAACATGTTTTCGGCCAATACAGGGTGTAGGACTAGACTTAGTACGTATGACAGCACTTTGGTTGCTGAAAATTATGTGATAAAAGAATTTATATTGCGAGAATTAATATAAGACTGTTATGTAAACACGAAGTGAGAAACATTTAACACGGAAGTTGAAGTTCATTTACGATCCACTTATATTTAACCCTATTCCTATACACATAACGCAATATAAAATAAAAAGCTTCATTTACGATCCACTTATATTTAACCGTATTCCTATACACATAACGCAACATAAAATAAAAAAGCTTCATTTACGATCCACTTATATTTAACCGTATTCCTATACACATAACGCAACATAAAATAAAAAAGCTTCATTTACGATCCACTTATATTTAACCCTATTCCTATACACATAACGCAATATAAAATAAAAAGCTTCATTTACGATCCACTTATATTTAACCGTATTCCTATACACATAACGCAACATAAAATAAAAAAGCTTCGTTTACGATCCACTTATATTTAACCGTATTCCTATACACATAACGCAACATAAAATAAAAAAGCTTCATTTACGATCCACTTATATTTAACCCTATTCCTATACACATAACGCAATATAAAATAAAAAGCTTCATTTACGATCCACTTATATTTAACCGTATTCCTATACACATAACGCAACATAAAATAAAAAAGCTTCATTTACGATCCACTTATATTTAACCGTATTCCTATACACATAACGCAACATAAAATAAAAAAGCTTCATTTACGATCCACTTATATTTAACCGTATTCCTATACACATAACGCAACTTAAAATAAAAAAGCTTCATTTACGATCCACTTATATTTAACCGTATTCCAATACACATAACGCAACTTAAAACTAAGGTTTAGCTAATTCTTTCAAATTTTTAAAAAAATGTTTTTTTATGTGTGATTTTAAACGTAATGGAAACCTGATGAATCGCATTGAAACCACCTAAAGTTTTAACCATAACTACTGTTTATTCCAATAAAATGAATCAGACAAATGGAACAAAAATGCTGTGCATGACTCCAATACAAGAAGAGTTCCTGTGAATGGAGCCGTGAAATTGGCTAGCCCTGAATTATTGCTGATTGGGTTTCCATGACGGATTGCCATTCATTTTATCTGTGAGTTGGTGATCCTTTATATCCGGAATATCAAGAGATCATATTCTGTAATGTAATTTTTGTTTCGACTGTACATGTTGATATATTAATTATTATAAGAATTATTACGAGATGTAATATATATATATATATATATATATATATATATATATATATATATATATATATATATATATATATATATATATGTTATTTTACACAAAAATTTCTCGCAGATATATAGTTAACATTATACTGCTGTATACTATTGTGTAATTTCTTTAAGTATACTATGATTGCAAATTACACTGTTTGATAGAATTTTAAAGTAAATAATCTAATAATTATTTGGTCGTATTGATATTATTTTCTATTACTGCTTGTAACTCTTTTATGTTTTAGTTTACTGTTATTTACTAAATTACAAACTAACATCAGGACACTGGTGCAATTATGTTATAATTAGCTAAGAGCGCATAGCAGCAATCGCTGCTTCTTAATAATTGAAATAAAATAAAATGAAATACTCACTACTAAATACTTTTTAATAGTTTAAATATTATATTTATAATGGAATTTAAATACAAATACATTTTATGCTAGAATAAGAATATTACATCTTGCTACACAATGTTTATCGTGTAACTATTTCCATCATCGTTTATTTTCCCACGTACTTCAGTTTTCTTTTTGAAACTACATCTCTCAAGGCGCTCTTGCTGTACTAAAAGCTATATATAACTGTCCATGATTGAATACGGGCTTCCCAAATAGATCCCAATTTCTCAAACGTTTGCACTCGGGGTTTGTTTAATGTCATTGCAAAGGTTATTGTAAAATAGGTAACCTATCAAATTAACATCAGGCGATGTAAACATCTGCTGGTTGTAATCATCAGATGGTTGTCACCATCTGGTATATTTATATCAGTAACTGGTATACATGCCTTACTTATTAATAAACCCACTTTTTGTGATATTTCCATTAGAAAATCATTGGATCTATTAAGGCCAGTGAGGCGGCTAGGCTATTTGTGATATGTCTGATTGTTTTTCCACGCCCTTAAGTTTTAAAATGAATCTAACTAACCTACCTTATCTTGTTCTTTGGTCGAGAAATTCGATGGGGACTGATTCACTTTCAGAATTATATATATAGACTATCAAGTAAAATGATAATGTTTTATCACAAAATAAGTGTTTGATTTAAAAATCCAATTTCTGCAAAAATTGATGCTAAAAGTATTAAATAATTCATAAATGTTCTTACAAATTTACTAATGTAATATTATTCGTAAAGCAAAATATTATTATATAAACTTGCTTCCCTAATTATTCTACATTTAAATGTTAAAAACCAATATCTTTTTCTGTGTGAATAAAGTTATTTTTATAATTATATATTTCCGTCTGAGACGTTTCTAAAAACACGAAAAGTGAATATGTAGGACTATAATTATCCATTTTATTGTAAGATATTTTTATTTTGTTTCTTACCCTCTGTTTTATATTATAAATAAGAAGGTATTTATATAATAGGTTATATATCATATCTACACAATTCTCTTAGAGGAATGGAACATTCGAAATTAATATTTTTCACAATATATTTTACGACTTTCTTTAGTAATAGGGATAAACATGTAACAAATCCCAAGCTAGTGAACGTTATTGCAAAACCATATTTTCATTAAAGAATTTGATACCAGGTTTTAAATGAAGTAACAAAAATATTACCATTTGTTTGGTTTTGTGTTTCAAATTTTAAAAACCAACTTATTATACACAAAAAGTCATAAACGTTCCCACCGACAAGTGTGAAACTAATCGATCTTCTATGTCCATAGGAATAATATGGGCGCCATTTATACACAACTTTTGTAACGTCTGCCTGCAATCCGAAGATAGGAGCAGCAAAGTCCCGAGGGTTATCCCCTACTCGAGTGTAAGGTCGTCATATAGTAAAAACTTCCACTGCCTATATTTAATACATTTAGTTTACCATAAAGTAGGTATATAATATTCACCTAGGAAAGAATGTTTTGTTGCGAAAACCCACTTCTCTTGCTGGTTAATATTCCAAACAACACCTATAAACTGTCTAAATTATTATTAATATTTTAAAACCACAACCTACTACTACAAACAGAACTACTACAAACAGAACTACTACAAACAGAACTACTACAAACAGAACTACTACAAACAGAACTACTACAAACAGAACCACTACAAACAGAACTACTACAAACAGAACTACTACAAACAGAACTACTACAAACAGAACTACTACAAACAGAACCACTACAAACAGAACTACTACAAACACAACCACTACAAACAGAACTACTACAAACACAACCACTACAAACAGAACTACTACAAACAGAACTACTACAAACAGAACTACTACAAACAGAACTACTACAAACAGAAGCACTACAAACAGAACTACTACAAACAGAACTACTACAAACAGAACTACTACAAACATAACCACTACAAACAGAACTACTACAAACAGAACTACTACAAACAGAACCACTACAAACAGAACTACTACAAACAGAACTAATACAAACAGAACTACTACATACAGAACTACTACAAACAGAACCACTACAAACAGAACTACTACAAACAGAACTACTACAAACAGAACTACTACAAACATAACCACTACAAACAGAACTACTACAAACAGAACTACTACAAACAGAACTACTACAAACAGAACCACTACAAACAGAACTACTACAAACAGAACTACTACAAACAGAACTACTACAAACAGAACCACTACAAACAGAACTACTACAAACAGAACTACTACAAACAGAACCACTACAAACAGAACTACTACAAACAGAACTAATACATACAGAACTACTACAAACAGAACTACTACAAACAGAACTACTACAAACAGAACTACTACAAACGGAACCACTACAAACAGAACTACTACAAACAGAACTACTACAAACAGAACTACTACAAACAGAACTACTACAAACAGAACTACTACAAACAGAACCACTACAAACAGAACTACTACAAACAGAACTACTACAAACGTAACCACTACAAACAGAACTACTACAAACAGAACTACTACAAACAGAACCACTACAAACAGAACTACTACAAACAGAACTACTACAAACAGAACTACTACAAACAGAACTACTACATACAGAACTACTACATACAGAACTACTACAAACAGAACTACTACAAACAGAACAACTACAGACAGAACTACTACAAACAGAACTACTACATACAGAACTACTACAAACAGAACTACTACAAACAGAACCACTACAAACAGAACTACTACAAACAGAACTACTACATACAGAACTACTACATACAGAACTACTACAAACAGAACTACTACAAACAGAACCACTACAAACAGAACTACTACAAACAGAACTACTACAAACAGAACCACTACAAACAGAATTACTACAAACAGAACCACTATTAACAGAACTACTACATACAGAACTACTACAAACAGAACTACTACAAACAGAACTACTACAAACAGAACCACTACAAACAGAACTACTACAAACAGAACCACTACAAACAGAACTACTACAAACAGAACCACTACAAACAGAAATACTACATACAGAACTACTACATACAGAACTACTACAAACAGAACTACTACAAACAGAGCCACTACAAACAGAACTACTACAAACAGAACTACTACAAACAGAACCACTACAAACAGAACTACTACATACAGAACTACTACATACAGAACCACTACAAACAGAATTACTACATACAGAACTACTACAAACAGAACTACTACAAACAGAACTACTACAAACAGAACCACTACAAACAGAACTACTACAAACAGAACCACTACAAACCGAACTACTACAAACAGAACCACTACAAACAGAACCACTACAAACAGAACTACTACATACAGAACTACTACATACAGAACAACTACAAACAGAACTACTACAAACAGAACCACTACAAACAGAACTACTACAAACAGAACTACTACATACAGAATTACTATATACAGAACTACTACAAACAGAACTACTACAAACAGAACCACTACAAACAGAACTACTACAAACAGAACTACTACATACGGAACTACTACATACAGAACTACTACAAACAGAACTACTACAAACAGAACCACTACAAACAGAACTACTACAAACAGAACTACTACATACAGAACTACTACAAACAGAACTACTACAAACAGAACTACTACAAACAGAACTACTATAAACAGAACTACTACAAACAGAACCACTACAAACAGAACCACTACAAACAGAACTACTACAAACAGAACTACTACAAACAGAACTACTACAAACAGAACCACTACAAACAGAACTACTACAAACAGAACTACTACAAACTGAACTACTACAAACAGAACCACTACAAACAGAACTACTACAAACAGAACTACTACAAACAGAACTACTACAAACAGAACTACTACACACCTAGATACTATAAGTTACTGTAGGGAGACATTAAAAATAAATTAAAAACTAAACTAACAATTTCATATTATTTACTAAATATATGTAGGTGATGTAAGAAGGCAATGCCAGGAACTCTTGTAAAGTCCCAGGAAAATCGTGAAGATGGTTTGAATAATACAATAGGCAAAGGCCTGAGGACTAATTTAACTTGTCATTACGTAGAAATATAGGCACACTCTTGTAGGTAAAATTATATCAAATAATTTTAATCATCCACCTAAACAAGGAAAGGTTAAACATTTCATGAATAAAATTACAATTAATGATGATAACACAAGATGAGGCAAAGGTTTTATTTATCAATTATTAACATAAAATGTTTATAAAAGGGAAACAAGTAATATAATCAAAAAAAGTTTAATGTCAATTCTATTTAGATTATAATTTTTTTAAAAAAATTAATTACTTGTTATTGAATAATTATATAAATAAAGTAACATAACCTATGAGTTAAAACAGCTGTACTACCACATAACCTAAAACATAAAATCAGCTCTTTTCTGAAATCATGTTATCACTAATTTGAACCAAAGGGGTCGAAATAACTTTATTTACTGCGTATTTTGTCCCTTTTGTGAAAGGTTTCTCCCATATGAAACTAAAATTCATAAATTATTAAAATTAATTTATGAATTAATGTTTTAAAAAAGATTGTTATAAACATCATATTTTTAAAGTAATTTCCGACTTACATCAACAAAGAAAAATATTTTTTTAGGTACTTTCTATTAAATAATTACAATTAATGTAAATAAAATAACAAGCCCTATGCGTTAAAACAGCTGTTCTACCACATGACCTATGACACAAGATCAGCTGTTTTATGAAATCATATGTTATCTCTTATTTTAGGTTTTAAAATATTTGAACTTGAGTGAATGAATAAAAGGTATTTTATTAACGATTAAAAATTTGATCAAGATGTATATTTAGGGAGAGTATGAGCTAATAAAAGAAATGGAATAATTTTCGATGGTTCTCCTTTGAAATATCTTTTAAGGTATGACTGAGAAAATCTAGGTTTATTTAGATACCCATATACTTTCAACTAATTGGAAATATACCTATTTAATTTTTAAGTATTTAGGTTAAATTTCTTTTAGGTTTTCTTTTTACGTGTTATCCCACATTAAACAACAACTTTTAAAATACGATATCTTCTTCAAACGGAGCGCGATAAAAGTTTTCAGAAAATATGTAGCTAATTCAAAATTTTTATTTACTTTGGGAATGTAATTTATTTTAAACTATCTTTAAGAAAACAGACTTTAAGGGTTTGAGGAGACTGTTCCTTCCACGAGAATGTTTTCCCCTACCTATCAAGGCTTCCTTTTTTGTCATAAATCAAGAGTAAAGTTTAATTAAACCGGCCTGAAGAGTTTTAATGAGAGATGAACTGCCAATAATCGACACTGAAATCATAAAGTACCGCTTTTTACCCCTAATATTCTACGAGCTAAAACTTCGTTGGTGCTTCAAACACTTTATGAATAGCACTTTCTAAATACCAAACCCGTCTGTTACACCATGTGCCCTAATAGCTTTCAAAGGGGATGTAACTTTCATAATTTAATATGACCTGTAAACTAATTTCTTTCATGTAGACAGGCTTGTATCGGTTTTAATCAATTTTAAGATGGTCACTATATTTTTAAAGTTAATGGTTTTGACAAATCGTAGCCATTATTATGTACATGCATCGGTAGTATAGAAACTGTATATTATATATAAATATCTTTTTAATATATTATACATAGAATAGAAAGTAATATATTAATAAATTAAAAACATTAAAAAAAAGAATATTTTTAATGCATATATTATTGTTATATTCAATATTATTCTATGAATAATATATGAATTAAAAGTATTCTTGTTTTTGAAATGTATTTAATTTATTAACTATATTACAAGAAAACATATCAGCATATTCAATATAAAGTAATATAAAGTAATATATATATATATATATATATATATATATATATATATATATATATATATATATATATATATATATATATTAGAAAATCTGAAAAGGTTTTTAACAGTTGTTACTTGAATATTTGAAATAGTTTTACGTTAATTTTGTCAAACTCCGGTAGACACGTTTTTATGGAAAACATTAACTTTCCAGCGACATTGTAACATATCCAATAGCTTGAGATTTATACCTGATTGTATAAAACAGAGGCGAAGGACTAATGAAGCTGTTTCTATATTAAACTTGAAGTGTAAAATAATTTGAAAGTAATAACAATAAACTTTGCAGCATTTAGTATTTTATGACAAACTGGCAGAGTGCCCGCCCTTCGCACGGTTTGACGAATATTTCTTTTGATTTGATTTGTATTTGTATTTGCGTTGATTTTAATGTACTGAAATTAAATCCCAATAAATATATCAAACTATAGTTTATAAACCTACCATTAAGGGAGTTTCCAAGGCCAGTGGGGCGGTGCCCTGACGGAAGTTCTAAATAAAAATAGGCCTATGTGAACATCAGGGACCCTAAGGATGTTCATGTAATATTTCAGGTATTTATTTCTCGTTCCCACGTGCTCCATAGGGGAAAAGATTATACCGGGCGACGCAGACAGTATCAGGGATACGAAAAAATAATGAAACTATTGCTCAGGGAAATAAATACATTTTTATCAGGTTAAAGTTGGGTAAAATATTCTTTGCGGAGTAATAAGAAATACTACGTCCGCGTATCTACAGCGCGCCGCACTACGTATACATGTATTTAAATATAGGCCTACCTGTAAAGTATCCAGTTACGATAGATTTGGTTGTAATTTGATACAATACTATATACCTATATCAAAATATACCTGTAAAGTGTCCAGTCAGGATAGATTTGGTTGTAATTTTATACAACATTACCTAATTAAACGACTACTTCCGTGGAGTAATACTTCGTTACGTGATCTCTACTTTAGCCTTACATGTGTACATTTGGGTAAACGTATAAACCTACAACCAAATCTATCCTGACTGGATACTTCGTAGGTATTTAAAAGTAACCTTTCGTGGCAATAACAAACAATAATTGTCAATATAGCTTCAGAACGTGTTTTTGATTCACTTTATATCCATTGTATTGGGCGTGACCAATGTGCATTTTTACCAGCACTATTAGCACCACGCTTGGGGGGGATTACATTTTTCCAAAATTGTAAACATTTGGGGCGTTAGCGAGTGTTTGCATAGTGTTTTTTGTATCTCTGGCGACTTTCTTAGTCGCCCGGTATCATTTATTTTGCTAAAATTGAACACGTGGGAACTGAAATAAAATACCAAATTTCAGATTAATGTGTCCAGTATTTTTTACGTGATTGAGTAATACACACAAGGACAGACACCATTAGATTCTTATATAATAGTATAGATTAGTTCGCAATAAGAATATCAAACTATAAACTAACTGATTTTTGTCTTGAAAACCAGAAAAAGGAAAAACAATGTAACACAACATTTGTAGAGTAACTTATAACTAACCTCGAAAGATTAATTACAAACAATCACAACAATCACTATCAGCTGTTTAAATGTGTTTAAAACTGACTGTTACAGGTGATAATTCAGCTGATTAAGTCAAGTTAAGTATTAAATGAAGTGTAGAAAGATTAATGTTAAGGGGGTTTTCAAGACCCATGGGACGTTGCCCTGACGGAATTTCTAAATAAAAATAGGTCTATGTGTTAACCAGACACCTTATGAATGTCTACGTAAAATTTCAGCTCAATGGGTAAAGTAATAATTACGTAATTGGGTTACACACACACACACACACACACACACACACACACACACACACAAACAAACACACACACACACACTCACACACACACACACACACACACACACACACACACACACACACACACACACACCCACATACACATACACACACACACACACACACACACACATACACCATTAGATTTTTGTATATTAGTATAGATTGTAATAAAGATCAAGACTATCATTCCTTTAATTGATTAGGGATGTTTCACTGACAAAACCGTCATCCTCTGTAGATTCAATCACACTTTACATGATGGAATAATTATACAATAGTTTCAAATATATAATATTTACCTATATAGCTAATGTACTCTCTGAAGGTAAATTTGTGGGTTAAACGCTTCATATTTAATTCATTCGTTAGATGTGAGTTAAACGCTTTATATATATTACACGTGTTAGATGTGAGTTAAACGATTCATATTTAATACACGTGTTAGATGTGAGTTAAACGATTCATATTTAATACACGTGTTAGATGTGAGTTACACGCTGCATATTTAATACACGTGTTAGATGTGAGTTAAACGCTGCATATTTAATACACGTGTTAGATGTGAGTTAAACGCTTCATATTTAATACACGTGTTAGATGTGAGTTAAACGCTTTATATTTATTACACGTGTTAGATGTGAGTTAAACGCTTTCTATTTAATACACGTGTTAGATGTAAGTTAAACGCTGCATATTTAATACACGTGTTAGATGTGAGTTAAACGCTTCATATTTAATACACGTGTTAGATGTGAGTTAAACGCTGCATATTTAATACACGTGTTAGATGTGAGTTAAACGCTTCATATTTAATACACGTGTTAGATGTGAGTTAAACGCTTCATATTTAATACACGTGTTAGATGTGAGTTAAACGCTGCATATTTAATACACGTGTTAGATGAGAGTTTTTACTCGTTTTATAATTAAAATAATAATTTTACTTAAAATCTAAACTCAATCAATTTTTAACTCTTATTTGATTCAAGATCTAAATAAGTTTCCAAACAATAGAAAGAATTATACAACATTTTAAGATGACAATCAAAAGGTTTAAATATTTTTAAAAATTTAAAAAAATTAACGCTGAAAATTTTTTAAAAAAACTTTTAACTTTTATTAAAAAAACTTAGGTCTCCATTATGTAAATAAATTATGTTTCCTTTAGTTTGGAAAAAATAATTATTTTTAATAAAAGAAAGACGTAAATAAACGGTCGATGTAAGATAATACATCAAGACCTCCAATTTCCCTAGAATATAAGGACAGAAAGTTAGGTGACACATCTGAAGATTTATTTTACTGTAATATGTCCTGAATATGAGAAAATGTCTCGCAACTCGATATTTCGTGCTTACAGTTGCGTTAAATTAGTTTATGCAATACATAAATCGTAGGGACTCCAGAGGAAACGGGGAATCATTGCACACTCCTGCCTTAAACATTTTTCATTTAAAAAAAATTCATTCTGTAAATGTAGGTGAATTTTTTAAAAAAAATTACTTTTATTGGAATAAATGCTTAATACCTTGGCAGAATATTAGTATATATTTATTAAGTGTTAAATGCAGTATTGATTACTTTGTAGTTAAATTGTGTTCTAAATAGGTCTTGTGTGGTGGACTATATACATTTAAGTCAATTCAATCAATAAAAATACATGTACGTATTGCTTATTGATTTATAGTAAGGTTGGTATACAGGTATATCTAGAGCTATTGGGTTTATTAATAATATTCAAGAGTCTTGTCTAAAAGAAAGATAATAATAATATTCCAAATTTCTTATAAATTTGTTTGTGTGATAAAAAAAGGTAAACCTATAAGTAATTGTTGCATTACTAAGTGAATGCTTTAGGGGTTACTTGCTGAAGCGTTGCATTTAAGTAGGAGATAGTAAGCTTTGTTAATGAAACGCTTGTTTCAAAACGCGTCAGAGAGTAAGTTCTAAAGTCATCTATCTGTTATGGAAGAGTTACTTATAGTTTAATCAGTGAATTCAAGGTGATTACAACAAGCAACTTTAGGAAGGTTTAGTTCCTCATATATTTATTTGATTTTTCTATGTTCTTATTTCATAGAACTGATGTTACAAAGTTTTAATGGCATACAACGAATACTTTAGGTATGCAGTAAAACATTAATAGAGGTATTTCTAGCTTAGCACTTACTATATACGTAAATGTGAAATATATATATTTTTAAAATTATTTAAAACACTTTTGTTTATAATTTGCAAAATTATTTACAAAACCTAGGTTTATTTAAAATTGTTTATGTTACAAAATATTTTGGCACTTGAGGATCACATCACAATATTGGTTATTATATATTAGTTTAGAAAGAGTTACGGACTTATTTTACATTTTTAAACTGAATTAAAAGTAAAAAAATATGTTTAATTCTTTCAGAGTACAACCCAAAGCTAGTGTGTAGAGTATAACTAAATCTGCCCATTAGAATCTAATATAAAAATTTTCATTTAAACATTGTTTTGTAAAAAGAGCTAGGCTTTAAAAATGATAAAACGTGTTTTTTATTTAACTATTTCGGAGAATGTTCATTTTTAAAACACAATACTGTACTAGTTTTATTGTGCTTTAGACACAATACTGTACTAGTGTTACTGTGCTTTAGACACAATACTGTACTAGTTTTATTGTGCTTTAGACACAATACTGTACTAGTGTTACTGTGCTTTAGACACAATACTGTACTAGTTTTATTGTGCTTTAGACACAATACTGTACTAGTTTTATTGTGCTTTAGACACAATACTGTACTAGTGTTACTGTGCTTTAGACATAATACTGTACTAGTATTCTGTGCTTTAGACTCAATACTGTACTAGTTTAAATTTGCTTTAGACCCAATACTGTACTAGTTTTACTGTGCTTTAGACACAATACTGTACTAATTTCACTGTGCTTTAGACATAAAACTGTACTAGTTTACTGTGCTTTAGACACAATACTGTACTAGTTTTACTGTGCTTTAGACACAATACTGTATTAGTGTTACTGTGCTTTAGACACAATACTGTATTAGTGTTACTGTGCTTTAGACACAATACTGTACTACTTTTATTGTGCTTTAGACACAATACTGTACTAGTTTTACTGTGCTTTAGACACAATACTGTATTAGTGTTACTGTGCTTTAGACACAATACTGTATTAGTGTTACTGTGCTTTAGACACAATACTGTACTACTTTCACTGTGCTTTAGACATAAAACTGTACTAGTTTACTGTGCTTTAGACACAATACTGTACTAGTTTTACTGTGCTTTAGACACAATACTGTATTAGTGTTACTGTGCTTTAGACACAATACTGTATTAGTGTTACTGTGCTTTAGACACAATACTGTACTAGTGTTACTGTGCTTTAGACACAATACTGTACTAGTTTTACTGTGCTTTAGACACAATACTGTATTAGTGTTACTGTGCTTTAGACACAATAC
>JBAIZL010000397.1:155000-195000 GCA_036971475.1 Prosapia bicincta | reverse complement strand
ATCTATCCCTATATACCGTCTCTAATACAACGGTACGCAGTACCTCTCTACGGCATCTACTGTATAGCTACTTCGCCACTATATCCCCAGGAATATGTTTATACACATAGCTCTAGGTCCATTCATTCGCTATCTATCTCTATATACCGTCTCTAATACAATGGTACGCAGTACCTCACTACGGCATCTACTGTATAGCTACTTCGCCCCTATATCCCCAGGAATATGTTTATACACATAGCTCTAGGTCCATTCATTCGCTATCTATCTCTATATACCGTCTCTAATACAACGGTACGCAGTACCTCTCTACGGCATCTACTGTATAGCTACTTCGCCACTATATCCCCAGGAATATGTTTATACACATAGCTCTAGGTCCATTCATTCGCTATCTATCTCTATATACCGTCTCTAATACAATGGTACGCAGTACCTTTCTACGGCATCTACTGTATAGCTACTTCGCCCCTATATCCCCAGGAATATGTTTATACACATAGCTCTAGGTCCATTCATTCGCTATCTATCTCTATATACCGTCTCTAATACAACGGTACGCAGTACCTCTCTACGGCATCTACTGTATAGCTACTTCGCCCCTATATCCCCAGGAATATGTTTATACACATAGCTCTAGGTCCATTCATTCGCTATCTATCTCTATATACCGTCTCTAATAAAACGGTACGCAGTACCTCTCTACGGCATCTACTGTATAGCTACTTCGCCCCTATATCCCCAGGAATATGTTTATACACATAGCTCTAGGTCCATTCATTCGCTATCTATCTCTATATACCGTCTCTAATACAACGGTACGCAGTACCTCTCTACGGCATCTACTGTAAAGCTACTTCGCCACTATATCCCCAGGAATATGTTTATACACATAGCTCTAGGTCCATTCATTCGCTATCTATCTCTATATACCGTCTCTAATACAATGGTACGCAGTACCTCACTACGGCATCTACTGTATAGCTACTTCGCCCCTATATCCCCAGGAATATGTTTATACACATAGCTCTAGGTCCATTCATTCGCTATCTATCTCTATATACCGTCTCTAATACAATGGTACCCAGTACCTCTCTACGGCATCTACTGTATAGCTACTTCGCCACTATATCCCCAGGAATATGTTTATACACATAGCTCTAGGTCCATTCATTCGCTATCTATCTCTATATACCGTCTCTAATACAATGGTACGCAGTATCTCACTACGGCATCTACTGTATAGCTACTTCGCCCCTATATCCCCAGGAATATGTTTATACACATAGCTCTAGGTCCATTCATTCGCTATCTATCTCTATATACCGTCTCTAATACAATGGTACGCAGTACCTTTCTACGGCATCTACTGTATAGCTACTTCGCCACTATATCCCCAGGAATATGTTTATACACATAGCTCTAGGTCCATTCATTCGCTATCTATCTATATATACCGTCTCTAATACAACGGTACGCAGTACCTCTCTACGGCATCTACTGTATAGCTACTTCGCCACTATATCCCCAGGAATATGTTTATACACATAGCTCTAGGTCCATTCATTCGCTATCTATCTCTATATACCGTCTCTAATACAATGGTACGCAGTACCTTTCTACGGCATCTACTGTATAGCTACTTCGCCCCTATATCCCCAGGAATATGTTTATACACATAGCTCTAGGTCCATTCATTCGCTATCTATCTCTATATACCGTCTCTAATACAACGGTACGCAGTACCTCTCTACGGCATCTACTGTATAGCTACTTCGCCCCTATATCCCCAGGAATATGTTTATACACATAGCTCTAGGTCCATTCATTCGCTATCTATCTCTATATACCGTCTCTAATAAAACGGTACGCAGTACCTCTCTACGGCATCTACTGTATAGCTACTTCGCCCCTATATCCCCAGGAATATGTTTATACACATAGCTCTAGGTCCATTCATTCGCTATCTATCTCTATATACCGTCTCTAATACAACGGTACGAAGTACCTCTCTACGGCATCTACTGTAAAGCTACTTCGCCACTATATCCCCAGGAATATGTTTATACACATAGCTCTAGGTCCATTCATTCGCTATCTATCTCTATATACCGTCTCTAATACAACGGTACGCAGTACCTCTCTACGGCATCTACTGTATAGCTACTTCGCCACTATATCCCCAGGAATATGTTTATACACATAGCTCTAGGTCCATTCATTCGCTATTTATCTCTATATACCGTCTCTAATACAACGGTACGCAGTACCTCTCTACGGCATCTACTGTATAGCTACTTCGCCCCTATATCGCCAGGAATATGTTTATACACATAGCTCTAGGTCCATTAATTCGCTATCTATCTCTATATACCGTCTCTAATACAACGGTACGCAGTACCTCTCTACGGCATCTACTGTATAGCTACTTCGCCACTATATCCCCAGGAATATGTTTATACACATAGCTCTATGTCCATTCATTCGCTATCTATCTCTATATACCGTCTCTAATACAACGGTACGCAGTACCTCTCTACGGCATCTACTGTATAGCTACTTCGCCACTATATCCCCAGGAATATGTTTATACACATAGCTCTAGGTCCATTCATTCGCTATCTATCTCTATATACCGTCTCTAATACAACGGTACGCAGTACCTCCCTACGGCATCTACTGTATAGCTACTTCGCCACTATATCCCCAGGAATATGTTTATACACATAGCTCTATGTCCATTCATTCGCTATCTATCTCTATATACCGTCTCTAATACAACGGTACGCAGTACCTCTCTACGGCATCTACTGTATAGCTACTTCGCCACTATATCCCCAGGAATATGTTTATACACATAGCTCTAGGTCCATTCATTCGCTATCTATCTCTATATACCGTCTCTAATAAAACGGTACGCAGTACCTCTCTACGGCATCTACTGTATAGCTACTTCGCCACTATATCCCCAGAAATATGTTTATACACATAGCTCTAGGTCCATTCATTCGCTATCTATCTATATATACCGTCTCTAATACAACGGTACGCAGTACCTCTCTACGGCATCTACTGTATAGCTACTTCGCCACTATATCCCCAGGAATATGTTTATACACATAGCTCTAGGTCCATTCATTCGCTATCTATCTCTATATACCGTCTCTAATACAATGGTACGCAGTACCTTTCTACGGCATCTACTGTATAGCTACTTCGCCCCTATATCCCCAGGAATATGTTTATACACATAGCTCTAGGTCCATTCATTCGCTATCTATCTCTATATACCGTCTCTAATACAACGGTACGCAGTACCTCTCTACGGCATCTACTGTATAGCTACTTCGCCCCTATATCCCCAGGAATATGTTTATACACATAGCTCTAGGTCCATTCATTCGCTATCTATCTCTATATACCTTCTCTAATAAAACGGTACGCAGTACCTCTCTACGGCATCTACTGTATAGCTACTTCGCCCCTATATCCCCAGGAATATGTTTATACACATAGCTCTAGGTCCATTCATTCGCTATCTATCTCTATATACCGTCTCTAATACAACGGTACGCAGTACCTCTCTACGGCATCTACTGTAAAGCTACTTCGCCACTATATCCCCAGGAATATGTTTATACACATAGCTCTAGGTCCATTCATTCGCTATCTATCTCTATATACCGTCTCTAATACAACGGTACGCAGTACCTCTCTACGGCATCTACTGTATAGCTACTTCGCCACTATATCCCCAGGAATATGTTTATACACATAGCTCTAGGTCCATTCATTCGCTATTTATCTCTATATACCGTCTCTAATACAACGGTACGCAGTACCTCTCTACGGCATCTACTGTATAGCTACTTCGCCCCTATATCGCCAGGAATATGTTTATACACATAGCTCTAGGTCCATTAATTCGCTATCTATCTCTATATACCGTCTCTAATACAACGGTACGCAGTACCTCTCTACGGCATCTACTGTATAGCTACTTCGCCACTATATCCCCAGCAATATGTTTATACACATAGCTCTAGGTCCATTCATTCGCTATCTATCTCTATATACCGTCTCTAATACAACGGTACGCAGTACCTCTCTACGGCATCTACTGTATAGCTACTTCGCCACTATATCCCCAGGAATATGTTTATACACATAGCTCTAGGTCCATTCATTCGCTATCTATCTCTATATACCGTCTCTAATACAACGGTACGCAGTACCTCTCTACGGCATCTACTGTATAGCTACTTCGCCACTATATCCCCAGGAATATGTTTATACACATAGCTCTAGGTCCATTCATTCGCTATCTATCTCTATATACCGTCTCTAATACAACGGTACGCAGTACCTCTCTACGGCATCTACTGTATAACTACTTCGCCACTATATCCCCAGGAATATGTTTATATACATAGCTCTAGGTCCATTCATTCGCTATCTATCTCTATATACCGTCTCTAATACAACGGTACGCAGTACCTCTCTACGGCATCTACTGTATAGCTACTTCGCCCCTATATCCCCAGGAATATGTTTATACACATAGCTCTAGGTCCATTCATTCGCTATCTATCTCTATATACCGTCTCTAATACAACGGTACGCAGTACCTCTCTACGGCATCTACTGTATAGCTACTTCGCCACTATATCCCCAGGAATATGTTTATACACATAGCTCTAGGTCCATTCATTCGCTATCTATCTCTATATACCGTCTCTAATACAACGGTACGCAGTACCTCTCTACGGCATCTACTGTATAGCTACTTCGCCCCTATATCCCCAGGAATATGTTTATACACATAGCTCTAGGTCCATTCATTCGCTATCTATCTCTATATACCGTCTCTAATACAACGGTACGCAGTACCTCTCTACGGCATCTACTGTATAGCTACTTCGCCACTATATCCCCAGGAATATGTTTATACACATAGCTCTATGTCCATTCATTCGCTATCTATCTCTATATACCGTCTCTAATACAACGGTACGCAGTACCTCTCTACGGCATCTACTGTATAGCTACTTCGCCACTATATCCCCAGGAATATGTTTATACACATAGCTCTAGGTCCATTCATTCGCTATCTATCTCTATATACCGTCTCTAATAAAACGGTACGCAGTACCTCTCTACGGCATCTACTGTATAGCTACTTCGCCACTATATCCCCAGAAATATGTTTATACACATAGCTCTAGGTCCATTCATTCGCTATCTATCTCTATATACCGTCTCTAATACAACGGTACGCAGTACCTCTCTACGGCATCTACTGTATAGCTACTTCGCCCCTATATCCCCAGGAATATGTTTATACACATAGCTCTAGGTCCATTCATTCGCTATCTATCTCTATATACCGTCTCTAATACAATGGTACGCAGTACCTCTCTACGGCATCTACTGTATAGCTACTTCGCCACTATATCCCCAGGAATATGTTTATACACATATTATCTATAAGCTGAATCCTATTCTATCTGATTGCTAGAATCAGGCGAACTATCAGATTGTTTGGAAAATACAAATCTATCAGGTGAATCAATTTATTTTTATTGGCGTCATGAGTTTTTAAATTCGTCTTCTTTGGTATTTTGTATTTGAATAGAAAAAAAACAATCTAATTTCGCCATTTATATTTGAAGAATAGATTTATAGATATCATGAACATCGACTAAAGTAGGTTGATTTGTTCCTTTCAAATAGAAATAAAGGCGTAAAAACGCAATTGCAGCTCCTGTATATACTAATCATGCATTATTGAGTTCTGTTTTTCATTGCTTCAAACAAAATGGAAGTTTATACAATTATTATTAAATTATATAAATTTATGATGAACTTATTTGTGATTACAAAAGGTGTTTTCCATATATTTGTAACAATACATAAAAAGGCATATGCATACGTTTGCATGTACTAAGGCAAATACGCTATTATTTAGATGGCTCTGCAAATGTTTATTCAAATATTTACTTAATCTAACATATTACATTTGCATGTTCACAATACACAGGAGTATTACATTAGTATATGTAAGTTTAAATACTCATATTAAAGAAAAAATTAACAAAAAAATTATATACAGTGTTAACTATCAATCTTTTGATTTTGAAATATGTATTGAAAATATTATGTAAAATGTAGATCAATATTATAAAATTTTAAAGATAGATATACATATAACATTTCACAATAAACTAGGCTATATATATATATGTGTGTGTGTGTTGTGTGTGCGCGCGTGCGTACGTGCGTGTGTGCTTGCGTGCGTACGTGCGTGTGTAGTACAAGTATGTCCACTTATGTTGGCTATAAGCATCGCTTATTGAGTTCCTTCTATTGGTTCAGTTTCTAGACGTACATATAGTTCATATTTTCAATCGTTATTAAAATAATTTTTATATATCCACTCATAATCAAATAATTTATTTTAAAGAATTACATTTCACCTACAAATACAGTTTTTCAAACCGTAATTATTTAATTAAAATTAAGAATGCTATTTTAGTTTCATATGGGAGAGAAACGATTCACATAAGGCGTAAGGTATGCAATATAGTTACATCATTCCATTTGGTTTAAAAGTATTATATATAATTTCCTAAGAGAGCCGAGTTTTACGTTTTAGGGTGGTTTTGTGTAACAGCTGTTTTAACGCATAGGCTCTGTTACTTTATTTATATTAATTTAATTATTTAATACAAAGTAACTGGAATTTTTTGACTCAAGGAAGAGTTGGGTTCGAAAATATTTTGTTTGTATTACCTATTTTGTTTAGAAAGTTGTAAGCGATGCTCTAACGCTTTTTAGTTCATATATCAACCACCAGTTAGAGCTAGCAGCGATATAATTTGTCGGGTGATTCAGTGAGCGTTGAACCTCCTCAGAGCGTGGGTTTACGCTAAGGCTTTCTAAGAAGTGCGTCAGTGTTTTACGAAGTTTCTCAATGGTTTTCGAAGTTGTAAGGGTTTTAATTTTCATCATGGCGTAGACACTCAGGAATTGTATTTATTGTAAGTTACAGAATAAAAGCAATGAAAATATACTTTACGATTTTAATAAAATATTGTTAATCATATTGAAGAATTTTCTCCAATATATCTACGACATTAAAAAAATATAACTTCAAAATTGCTAGTAATAATTATTGACCGATGGTAGAAAATATACTAAAGTAATTAGTAATATATAATTATGGAATAATTACTATAACAATATAATAAGGAGACCAATATTAATTGTAATTCTACAGGACGAATATTTAAACAAAAATAATGTGAATAAATAAATTTTCAATATAAAATAAAATGCATAAATACAGTCTAATATATAAACTATAGCAAATTAATCTAAACACTTTGCATTCCTAAGTACATTATACCTGAATGAGACCATACTTAGTTATATTAATGAAGAATGCATTTATTCTGTACATGACGTCATATTTCTTGTTATATAAATAACACAATAGTTACAATCAATCATATTTGTGTGATCTAAGTTGAAAGGGTTAGGAAATATTTGAAAGTTTCAATTTCTTCTTATGATCTGTATGTGTTATATTACTTGTAGTGTATGTATAAATACTATGAAACAAACTCAAGTTTGCAATAACTCATTTTAATAAATATCACATTTGACTAAGTAATTTTTTTCAATAGAACATAGTATTTTTAATTAACTTTAAAAAATGACAGATCGTAGCTATTAAACTAATTATTTCATATTATAAATTATTTTTTAAACAAATGCCTTACTTGAAAAATAACACCCAATAGCCGATATGAAATACATTTAAATAAAATTTAACTAAAAATTTATAAATTGCATGAAATGTAAATTTAATTAAATAGTTAAACAATTTAATTCCTAATGCTTTACGAAAAAATATTTATCTTCGAATTTTCTTTCATCTTTTACGACTTAGACACCCCAAATTTTAATGATTGACATTTGCGGTAATATAAATATATCTGGGTTCAAAATTTATTCAAACACTTACTGAACTCCAGCAAAAACCTTTTTAAATATTAAATGATACATGTTAAAATACTTATGTTAGAGCTACTCATAGAAAAATCAAACTTCAAACATAATTTAAAATATTAAAACGTTTATTAAACTCATGTTACAACTGTTACTAATTTGTTAAGATACATTTTACAGAAAATTATTTATTTTCTTGTAGATATGAAATGCATTTATGAAGGAATAGAAACTTTTAAAGTGTGACATTATGAGTTAAAGATTAGTACAAGTTAAATAAAATATTACTTATAATTATTTAATCGAAATAAATTTCTTCCAAATTGGAAAGGTAAACAAAAAATAACTAATAATTTCTGAATATTAAATTTTCCCCAAAACTCCTAAATATATTATGAAATGTATTTATAGACGAGTAATGTTTAAAGTAATACATTTACCCCGAATAAGTTTTATTGTCATTTAAAAATTCATGTGTGATATTAAAGTAATATTTTAACTAATGTTGTCTTTTATCTAAATTACAGATGTTTACGTCTCGTTGTCATCAGTATTATTTATATATTAGCTGAACTCTAAAGTTGTAATCCTTGCTTACGGGCAACAGAAAAGATGCAATCAAAATTAATTCCTAAAGCAAGTTTCCGTATAAAATTCACCATCGTCACTGCTCTCTCTGTACCGAGTATAACTGCGGTACGGCCTTATAGCTTAGTTTTTGCGTTAGTTGTACTCCCTGACGACTTTAGTTTTATTATTGAAAATTTCATGAGTACATTATCACTTTTCAATTTGTTTTGTTTATTAATTAAAGTTAAAAACTTTTTAAATAAATTAATCAGTTCGTTCAATTTGAAATTTTACTGAAATTAAAGGCTTCTGTTTTTATTGGTTTTATTCTTTTTGTAATAGTCACATCACGCCAAAATTATTTGTAACGTTCATTTGTCTGTTTAGTCTTTCATTGTCATTACTGTAATAATATTTTATGTTGTATTATTCTTGTGATATGTTTATTTAGATTCTCAAATCGACTAGCGTAATGTTCAACTCCTTCTGTTAGTTCACAGTCTCCTTATATGTGGTATATATGTTGTTAGAATCTTCAATTGTTAAATATCGAAATCTTGTTAATGAAATATGACAAGCTGTTTTTTAATTACTTATTACACTTTTGATATTACTTACGAATAGACTTTTTGCTACCTAAAGGTTGTTAAATTGTTAATTTATACTTGGAGGAAACGTTTTCGTCTCACGACGTCTTCAGTCTCCGCTCTATATTTATCGGCATAAATACGAGATTGAAGAACTCGTGAGACGAATACGATTCCTCCAAGTGTAAATTAACAATTTAACAACTTTTAGTTAACAAAAAGCCTGATCGCCAATCAACGTAGGATAAAATAATTTTTTTTAACTTGTAATGACTCCTCTTCATTTCTGGTAGGAATATTTCTATATATTTGGGTACAGTTTTCTGCCTTTCCAGGAGTGATTCCCTTTTCAAAACTTACATTAAAGCAGAAATAATAAAACAAGTTCAACAAAGAAAGTAGAGAGAAAAAAATGGGCTAAATTAACATATACGGGGGAAAATATTTATAAATTAAAAATGTAAGGTCTTTTAAGTATGAAAAAAATTATTTGAATTATGTTACACAAAAAAAAATACATTGATAATTTTACAATAAGGTAATAAAAGAAGACGTTTAAATATTTTAGAACATTTAGAAATTGTAAAGCACAGGTAAAAAACAAAAATATTATGCTAGTGTTACATTATACAATTTAAAATTATTAAGTAGTTGGACGCAAGAAGCAACAGCAGGCGTGCACCAATAGAAAGCGTGGTCTGGAAGTGGTGGGGACGTACGTAAATGAGTACGATTTAAGTTTTGAAAATAGAATCACTCCGAAACGCGTCAACAGAGGAGAATATTGTAACATTAGGAAAGGCAGAAAACTGTAATCAAATATATATATATTACTTTTTTAAATAAATTTAATAAAATAATTTTAGTTTTATATAGAACAAAAACTTGTCACAAAAGGGGTAAAGTATGCAATATATTTATCATATTTAGCTTAAAATTAGTGATAACATATGGTTTTATGCTGTTTTAACGCACAAGTTATTTTACTTTAATATATTATTTCTAGTTTTTTAATAAAAAAATAATAAAATAAGACTTTTCATTGTTCACCTAAGTAGGAATTGACTTCAAAAATATTTTGTTTGTATCTGTATTTTTGTATATTATGTCTTTCTAGACAAGATGGGACAAAGAGTATCCACAATTAGATGCTACGCTCCCAATGGGTCGAGGGCGGCAGTGTACACGTGGCAGAGGAGATGTCTCTTCACATTCCTTCTTGCACTCATGATGCTGGTTTTCTTTAATTTCGCCGTAACCCTTTGGCTGATCAAAGTGTTGGACCTGAACGTGGTAGGTTTTCAAGAATAAATCTTATAATTTGTCATACTAATATGACGTTACCAAATTAACTAGAAAATATCTGTTTAGGGTGGAATCGAAGGAATAAAAATCCTTTCTCATGGACTGGAACTGCAAGGACACACATTTGTCTTGGGTTCTTTGATCTCGTCTAATATATTATCCAGCCAGGAGCATTCAGTCACTGTGGAGAGCCCACACAACTTTACCATGGATACAAGAGATCAATATGGGCGTATTACTAACTCCCTATTTATGGGTAAGTTATGGCTTGATACATATTTTGTTAGCACATAATAATTAATTATATATTTATTTAACTTATTAAATGTATTACCATTTTTAAAGATTTACTAATAGCAGAAAAATTATTTAAATTTTAATTTTCTTAAAAAATTGTTTCTTTCATTAAATAGTTTTCCTGAAAAATTGTACTCTAAGACTACAAACTTTCATCTTTTGGTAGTCTAATTTAACATTTTTAAATTGTTAATAGGAAAAAATTTCACCCTTTTAAGAAAAGCTTTTTTAATAATAGATTTAAATACACACCATACACACACACACACACACACACACACACACACACACACACACACACACAACACACGTACACACACAAATACACACACACACACACACTGCAACGGTCCTTCACCCCTCCTTTACAACCTCAACCTGCAACCTGTCGAAAGTTGAATACCACCTAGTTACATGAGCAAGTATTTAAATTCCCCTCTAATAAGTACACCCTGGGAACGTCGTCTATAAAGTGTATTTAAAGTCATGGTAAGGTCAGTGATCTGTCATATGGTCTAATTTATGTCAGCTGACAACACATAAAATTTATCACATCATACATTTGCCTTACCATGCTTTGAAGACATTTTTCCACCATGCTCCTGGTTTAGTGAGGTCCGTGCGAGATAGAGTCTTACCATATCCTCCTAAAAGAGGTCTTGTGTTTCATATGGTAAAACCTGCCAGTGAGTATCAACTCCTGGGCTTTAAAGCAAAACCAACTAGCCCTTAAGCTAGCTCATAATTTATAATTTAATTTAATTTATTTTCTCTGGATGGGTTGCTCGATTACCTTTAGGTTGCACAGATTTATTTATTAATAAATAAATATGACTGACTCTAATAAGCTGGATTGTAATAATTGTATTGATTTTATTAATTTACTATTATAATTTACTAGTTGGGAAATAATTAAATTTATTATTTTTGTACACAGGATTAATTCAATAAAAATTACTCTTTTGACTGTTGTTGGAAACTGAATTTAATAATAAAGAAATTTGTAACTGAAATAAATTGAATATATTCTTTCAAATGGTACTATCTTAAAGTCCTTAGCTAACAAAACATAAATTAAATTTACCTTAAATAAACTAAGATTACTTTGATATTTATTGCAGGGAGGTTGGCTAAGTTTATTTCAATTATTTTAAATTCCAAATTTAATTTATGATCTTATTTTGTGCCAGCAGTTAAATGACACTCAATAAATTTACATATTGTATTATTTAAACCAAATTTGTTACTAATTCTACCACCACGGAAATCATTGATTTACAAGCTTATGAATATATATATATATATATATATATAGGCCTATATATATATATATATAAATTGAAATATTTTAATTAAAACTAAATTTCAAATTGTATCACTCATTCAGAAAATACTAAATAATTTGTGATTGATTTTGTTTAATAATTTCTGGTTGAGAAATTATTTATATTTTTCTACAGCTTAAATATTGATAAATATTTTTTCCCAGTTTATTTAACTACTGGTTGTAACAAACTTTACTGCATTTCCTTAGATATAATGAATGAATTTATTTTATAAATATGCCTAATCTTCTTTTTATCTTTTTCCATATGCTAACAAAGGGTTATTTTTTTAACGTAAATAATAAATTCCAAGGTAATTCTAATTTCTAGATGGAAGCAAGATACAGAGCCATTCGTCCCTGTTTTCCGTGAGTGACTGCAAAGGCCGCAGCATGTTCTCTGTGAGTAAGCATGCAGTGGTCGTAGGCGCAGATCCATTGAGGCTGTCTGGCAAGTCTTTTACTATATTTTACTTGACAGGAAATGTGAATATGCCTATGTAATCACACCAATTGTCAGTGAATATTCTATTTTTTAAAATAATATTTGTTATTGAAAAAAGATAATTTAGCAAATCATATTCCTATTATTTCGTGTGTCTCGCGGACGACTATTGCAAATACGAACACTTATAAACAAAGATTTATATACTATCGTCGATTCTTACATACGAATACTACGATCACAGAAAAATAAATAGTAGTTTCTGAAATGAAATAATTCAATTACAAAACAATAATTTCTAAAAGTTACTGGCGTGTTTATAGTTTCCTATTTACAATACACAAATGTTTTTTTTTTACTTGTATTAACATATAAAGTTTTTTTTTAAAGTTACAGAAATATCATGTATAAATATATGTATATACATACATATATATATATATATATATATATATATATATATATATATATATATATATACAGTACGATGGCAATTTTGATTTGTTGGTTGGAAGCAGAAAGACGATGTTTTCGATAGATTTTGTTATTACTATGAATAGTGGGGTAAACCTTGGGAAGGCTACCTTGTATATCACGGTTGCTTACATAATTAGGTGTATTTTTAACCTAGTGCATCTAAGTCTCTTTAGTTTAGTAACTTTATAAGAAAGATTTTCGTTATAGCTTCCCGATATTTGGTTTTAAATTTTGTTTTATTTTAGTATTTTTTTTTGAAATTGTTGAAGTTGATTTTTTTAAAATAAGAATATAAATTGAAACCTAATTATCTTTTAAAACCCCTTTTATCTTCAAACAAAGCTTTTTAGGCTGAAATCAAAAATTAGAGCAAAGTTTTGACGTTTCGAGATAGTTTTAAACTCTACTGCGATAATTGTTTGAAATAATTGACTAATTATATCATTATTGATTGAATTAGTGGACTGTCCATATCATTAATTATTTGGTTGTCCATATCGTTACCTTTTTGAAGTATTTATAAACGATAAACCTAAAATTAAAAACCTAACGTTTTAGTTGAGTTGTTTAGTATATTAGGACCTAAATGTTTGATTGTTAAAGATAATGTCTATAGTTACTTTAAAATTGTTGTATAGGTAGTAGTATAAAGCTAACTATAAAAGTTATATATAAAGTTAAATATATCAGTTATTTGGGCCAAAGTTTTAGTTTTATAAATATATTTAAAAATAGTTTACAAAAAACTTTGTAATCTGTATATTTGTGAAGGGTTTTTTGCCTTTCCTAACTTTACCAAATTCTCTTTTGTTGACGCATTTCGGAGTGACGCCATTTTCCAAATTTAAATCGTACTAATCTCATAAAATGTTGAGCTCGCGAAAATGGAGTCACTCTGGAAGACGTCATCAGAGGAGAATATTGTAACGCTAGGGATCGATGAGTATGTTAAGAATGTCAACCACGTAATCGTTGCCTTTACAGGTCCTGGAGGCATTGTGTTTGACGGAAGCGTGCGGACCCATAAAGTTGAATCTGGCATCGGAACCGATCTACGGTAATGAGACATTTCTTGACCATTCTATATCAAGGGAAATATTTTTGAAAACTTTTTCCCTTGAAGTAGTTTACAGAAAAAACAAATAAAGTTTGTTACCTAAACCTTGTTTCATGGTTGTTATTAACTATTATTGTGTTTAAAGCTAATGACAGGTCAAAGACAGATTCATGCTACTACTAATACACTCTACATTTTGATTTTCTGTTCGAAAACCCTTATCAAGAGCTATAGCTTTATCAATCTAATATAAAACCATAATTTACAGCTCTGAACATTCATAAACAATACTTTTACCATAATTGAAATCAAATATTTCATTGTTCGTAATAAATAATATCATTTAGTAGTCAAAATGAAATCGACTACGAGACAAACCAAATTTTGATCAATGAGAACACACAAAGTAGCATATATACAAAGGAAGAATCTTCATTAATTGTGAGTGATGTTTATATATATAACTTATAATTACTGAAGATCCTTACTTTGTATATACGTATGCTAGTCGACTTTGAAAACTTATTTTTTGTGTTCTCATTGATCAAAATTAATATGAAAGTTAAAATTAAAGTATATATAAGGTTTTACGTTTAACATTTCACTAAAGCAACCTATATACCTGGTATTTAACTTCAGCGTCACAAGAGGTAGTCATAAGTTACATATAATAAATTATCAAATAAAAGCTCTTAGTAAAATTTAATCTTCAATCATCTATCAAGCTCAGATTATTTTTATATTGAGCATATTTTAAAAATTTATATGTATAGGAAGATAACAAAAAATATATATTATTTTAGTCTTGAAACGTCATACAGAAAACTGCACATCAACGCTGCGTCAGGAGTTAGAATAGAGAGTATAGCTGGCGACGTACGCGCGTCTTCGCAAGAAGATATCAAACTGGAATCTATAGATGGAGGGGTAAGGAGTATTTGTATAATATTCAACTATTTAAAACAAACAGAAACAATCTTTATTTCGAGTTTTATTTTGTTCTATTGAGAGTTATATGAATGGTATGATTTGTTAATTATTACGTATTGTATTATTTATTTATTTTAATAATTTTAATTCGGCATTGTTTTTTTTGTATTTGTCGGATTAAAATTCTATCTGACATTTTATCCTTTTTTGTATTAGGTATAAATATTGTTTTATTTACTGATGTTTAACTTCTGGACAGTTCATAACTTGATTATTTTGCGATGTATGTTGTAATCTTACGCGTTTTGTCTTTCCACATTCTTGTTAGTACAATGTTTATTTAAACCTATTATTAGTAGCAGCTCATATGATAGTAGTAAATAGATAAGAGGAACCGTCTTTATTTTTATATTTTGTGATGTATGTTGTAATGTTACGGCGTTTTGTCTTTCCACATTCTTGTTAGTACAATGTTTATTTAAACCTATTATTAGTAGCAGCTCATATGATAGTAGTAAATAGATAAGAGGAACCGTCTTTATTTTTATATTTTGTGATGTATGTTGTAATCTTACGGCGTTTTGTCTTTCCACACTCTTGTTAGTACAATGTTTATTTAAACCTATTATTAGTAGCAGCTCATATGATAGTAGTAAATAGATAAGAGGAACCGTCTTTATTTTTATATTTTGTGATGTATGTTGTAATGTTACGGCGTTTTGTCTTTCCACATTCTTGTTAGTACAATGTTTATTTAAACCTATTATTAGTAGCAGCTCATATGATAGTAGTAAATAGATAAGAGGAACCGTCTTTATTTTTATATTTTGTGATGTATGTTGTAATGTTACGGCGTTTTGTCTTTCCACATTCTTGTTAGTACAATGTTTATTTAAACCTATTATTAGTAGCAGCTCATATGATAGTAGTAAATAGATAAGAGGAACCGTCTTTATTTTTATATTTTGTGATGTATGTTGTAATCTTACGGGGTTTTGTCTTTCCACATTCTTGTTAGTACAATGTTTATTTAAACCTATTATTAGTAGCAGCTCATATGATAGTAGTAAATAGATAAGAGGAACCGTCTTTATTTTTATATTTTGTGATGTATGTTGTAATGTTACGGCGTTTTGTCTTTCCACATTCTTGTTAGTACAATGTTTATTTAAACCTATTATTAGTAGCAGCTCATATGATAGTAGTAAATAGATAAGAGGAACCGTCTTTATTTTTATATTTTGTGATGTATGTTGTAATGTTACGGCGTTTTGTCTTTCCACATTCTTGTTAGTACAATGTTTATTTAAACCTATTATTAGTAGCAGCTCATATGTTAGTAGTAAATAGATAAGAGGAACCGTCTTTATTTTTATATTTTGCGATGTATGTTGTAATGTTACAGCGTTTTGTCTTTCCACATTCTTGTTAGTACAATGTTTATTTAAACCTATTATTAGTAGCAGCTCATATGATAGTAGTAAATAGATAAGAGGAACCGTCTTTATTTTTATATTTTGTGATGTATGTTGTAATGTTACAGCGTTTTGTCTTTCCACACTCTTGTTAGTACAATGTTTATTTAAACCTATTATTAGTAGCAGCTCATATGATAGTAGTAAATAGATAAGAGGAACCGTCTTTATTTTTATATTTTGTGATGTATGTTGTAATGTTACGGCGTTTTGTCTTTCCACATTCTTGTTAGTACAATGTTTATTTAAACCTATTATTAGTAGCAGCTCATATGATAGTAGTAAATAGATAAGAGGAACCGTCTTTATTTTTATATTTTGTGATGTATGTTGTAATCTTACGGCGTTTTGTCTTTCCACACTCTTGTTAGTACAATGTTTATTTAAACCTATTATTAGTAGCAGCTCATATGATAGTAGTAAATAGATAAGAGGAACCGTCTTTATTTTTATATTTTGTGATGTATGTTGTAATGTTACGGCGTTTTGTCTTTCCACATTCTTGTTAGTACAATGTTTATTTAAACCTATTATTAGTAGCAGCTCATATGATAGTAGTAAATAGATAAGAGGAACCGTCTTTATTTTTATATTTTGTGATGTATGTTGTAATGTTACGGCGTTTTGTCTTTCCACATTCTTGTTAGTACAATGTTTATTTAAACCTATTATTAGTAGCAGCTCATATGATAGTAGTAAATAGATAAGAGGAACCGTCTTTATTTTTATATTTTGTGATGTATGTTGTAATCTTACGGGGTTTTGTCTTTCCACATTCTTGTTAGTACAATGTTTATTTAAACCTATTATTAGTAGCAGCTCATATGATAGTAGTAAATAGATAAGAGGAACCGTCTTTATTTTTATATTTTGTGATGTATGTTGTAATGTTACGGCGTTTTGTCTTTCCACATTCTTGTTAGTACAATGTTTATTTAAACCTATTATTAGTAGCAGCTCATATGATAGTAGTAAATAGATAAGAGGAACCGTCTTTATTTTTATATTTTGTGATGTATGTTGTAATGTTACGGCGTTTTGTCTTTCCACATTCTTGTTAGTACAATGTTTATTTAAACCTATTATTAGTAGCAGCTCATATGATAGTAGTAAATAGATAAGAGGAACCGTCTTTATTTTTATATTTTGTGATGTATGTTGTAATGTTACGGCGTTTTGTCTTTCCACATTCTTGTTAGTACAATGTTTATTTAAACCTATTATTAGTAGCAGCTCATATGATAGTAGTAAATAGATAAGAGGAACCGTCTTTATTTTTATATTTTGTGATGTATGTTGTAATGTTACGGCGTTTTGTCTTTCCACACTCTTGTTAGTACAATGTTTATCTAAACCTATTATTAGTAGCAGCTCATATGATAGTAGTAAATAGATAAGAGGAACCGTCTTTATTTTTATATTTTGTGATGTATGTTGTAATGTTACAGCGTTTTGTCTTTCCACACTCTTGTTAGTACAATGTTTATTTAAACCTATTATTAGTAGCAGCTCATATGATAGTAGTAAATAGATAAGAGGAACCGTCTTTATTTTTATATTTTGTGATGTATGTTGTAATGTTACAGCGTTTTGTCTTTCCACACTCTTGTTAGTACAATGTTTATTTAAACCTATTATTAGTAGCAGCTCATATGATAGTAGTAAATAGATAAGAGGAACCGTCTTTATTTTTATATTTTGTGATGTATGTTGTAATGTTACAGCGTTTTGTCTTTCCACACTCTTGTTAGTACAATGTTTATTTAAACCTATTATTAGTAGCAGCTCATATGATAGTAGTAAATAGATAAGAGGAACCGTCTTTATTTTTATATTTTGTGATGTATGTTGTAATGTTACAGCGTTTTGTCTTTCCACACTCTTGTTAGTACAATGTTTATTTAAACCTATTATTAGTAGCAGCTCATATGATAGTAGTAAATAGATAAGAGGAACCGTCTTTATTTTTATATTTTGTGATGTATGTTGTAATGTTACGGCGTTTTGTCTTTCCACACTCTTATTAGTACAATGTTTATTTAAACCTATTATTAGTAGCAGCTCATATGATAGTAGTAAATAGATAAGAGGAACCGTCTTTATTTTTATATTTTGCGATGTATGTTGTAATCTTACGGCGTTTTGTCTTTCCACATTCTTGTTAGTACAATGTTTATTTAAACCTATTATTAGTAGCAGCTCATATGATAGTAGTAAATAGATAAGAGGAACCGTCTTTATTTTTATATTTTGTGATGTATGTTGTAATGTTACGGCGTTTTGTCTTTCCACATTCTTGTTAGTACAATGTTTATTTAAACCTATTATTAGTAGCAGCTCATATGATAGTAGTAAATAGATAAGAGGAACCGTCTTTATTTTTATATTTTGTGATGTATGTTGTAATGTTACGGCGTTTTGTCTTTCCACATTCTTGTTAGTACAATGTTTATTTAAACCTATTATTAGTAGCAGCTCATATGATAGTAGTAAATAGATAAGAGGAACCGTCTTTATTTTTATATTTTGTGATGTATGTTGTAATGTTACGGCGTTTTGTCTTTCCACACTCTTGTTAGTACAATGTTTATTTAAACCTATTATTAGTAGCAGCTCATATGATAGTAGTAAATAGATAAGAGGAACCGTCTTTATTTTTATATTTTGTGATGTATGTTGTAATGTTACGGCGTTTTGTCTTTCCACATTCTTGTTAGTACAATGTTTATTTAAACCTATTATTAGTAGCAGCTCATATGATAGTAGTAAATAGATAAGAGGAACCGTCTTTATTTTTATATTTTGTGATGTATGTTGTAATGTTACGGCGTTTTGTCTTTCCACATTCTTGTTAGTACAATGTTTATTTAAACCTATTATTAGTAGCAGCTCATATGATAGTAGTAAATAGATAAGAGGAACCGTCTTTATTTTTATATTTTGTGATGTATGTTGTAATGTTACGGCGTTTTGTCTTTCCACACTCTTGTTAGTACAATGTTTATTTAAACCTATTATTAGTAGCAGCTCATATGATAGTAGTAAATAGATAAGAGGAACCGTCTTTATTTTTATATTTTGTGATGTATGTTGTAATCTTACGGCGTTTTGTCTTTCCACATTCTTGTTAGTACAATGTTTATTTAAACCTATTATTAGTAGCAGCTCATATGATAGTAGTAAATAGATAAGAGGAACCGTCTTTATTTTTATATTTTGTGATGTATGTTGTAATGTTACAGCGTTTTGTCTTTCCACACTCTTGTTAGTACAATGTTTATTTAAACCTATTATTAGTAGCAGCTCATATGATAGTAGTAAATAGATAAGAGGAACCGTCTTTATTTTTATATTTTGTGATGTATGTTGTAATGTTACAGCGTTTTGTCTTTCCACACTCTTGTTAGTACAATGTTTATTTAAACCTATTATTAGTAGCAGCTCATATGATAGTAGTAAATAGATAAGAGGAACCGTCTTTATTTTTATATTTTGCGATGTATGTTGTAATCTTACGGCGTTTTGTCTTTCCACATTCTTGTTAGTACAATGTTTATTTAAACCTATTATTAGTAGCAGCTCATATGATAGTAGTAAATAGATAAGAGGAACCGTCTTTATTTTTATATTTTGTGATGTATGTTGTAATCTTACGGCGTTTTGTCTTTCCACATTCTTGTTAGTACAATGTTTATTTAAACCTTTTATTAGTCGCAGCTCATATGATAGTAGTAAATAGATAAGAGGAACCGTCTTTATTTTTATATTTTGTGATGTATGTTGTAATGTTACAGCGTTTTGTCTTTCCACACTCTTGTTAGTACAATGTTTATTTAAACCTATTATTAGTAGCAGCTCATATGATAGTAGTAAATAGATAAGAGGAACCGTCTTTATTTTTATATTTTGTGATGTATGTTGTAATGTTACAGCGTTTTGTCTTTCCACACTCTTGTTAGTACAATGTTTATTTAAACCTATTATTAGTAGCAGCTCATATGATAGTAGTAAATAGATAAGAGGAACCGTCTTTATTTTTATATTTTGTGATGTATGTTGTAATGTTACGGGGTTTTGTCTTTCCACATTCTTGTTAGTACAATGTTTATTTAAACCTATTATTAGTAGCAGCTCATATGATAGTAGTAAATAGATAAGAGGAACCGTCTTTATTTTTATATTTTGTGATGTATGTTGTAATGTTACGGCGTTTTGTCTTTCCACACTCTTGTTAGTACAATGTTTATTTAAACCTATTATTAGTAGCAGCTCATATGATAGTAGTAAATAGATAAGAGGAACCGTCTTTATTTTTATATTTTGCGATGTATGTTGTTATCTTACGGCGTTTTGTCTTACCACACTCTTGTTAGTACAATGTTTATTTAAACCTATTATTAGTAGCAGCTCATATGATAGTAGTAAATAGATAAGAGGAACCGTCTTTATTTTTATATTTTGCGATGTATGTTGTAATGTTACGGGGTTTTGTCTTTCCACATTCTTGTTAGTACAATGTTTATTTAAACCTATTATTAGTAGCAGCTCATATGATAGTAGTAAATAGATAAGAGGAACCGTCTTTATTTTTATATTTTGTGATGTATGTTGTAATGTTACGGCGTTTTGTCTTTCCACATTCTTGTTAGTACAATGTTTATTTAAACCTATTATTAGTAGCAGCTCATATGATAGTAGTAAATAGATAAGAGGAACCGTCTTTATTTTTATATTTTGTGATGTATGTTGTAATCTTACGGCGTTTTGTCTTTCCACATTCTTGTTAGTACAATGTTTATTTAAACCTATTATTAGTAGCAGCTCATATGATAGTAGTAAATAGATAAGAGGAACCGTCTTTATTTTTATATTTTGTGAATAATAATGTAAATATATTGTGTAATTATTATTGTTTGACTATTAGACAATAATAAGTGTATTATGTATCCATACACGGACATTTATAAACAGACCTTTATTAATTTTAAAAAATATATATAATTCGCCCCTATAAATATTTTTATTCGTTTTGTGATCAATAAATGACGTAATATTTTTATTCGTTTTGTGATCAATGATGACGTAATATTTTCAAGTACTGTAATATGTTTCAATTTAAATACTTTAAGTTACCTGCGAGGCTTACTTGAATTCTCTTCTCCAAATATCGTTGGGTTTTGAAGTGTGTTATTGAAGCTAACCTGCACAATATAATATTATATACAAATACGTCGTAAGATTTTAGATGATCCTATAATTCTGAATAAATACTTTAAACCTGATTTAAAATAGTGGTCAAGACCTTATTTGTTAAAACAAGATATTTGTTCCAGTAGACATTTCTAGGCTCTATTCATAAACATTATTATAGACATATGTCAATATAAAGCTACCTATATAAACATTTATGAAATTGTTAATTGATTATTAAACAGTTTTTAATTATAGTTTAAAAAATAATTTTAACAAAAAACTTCTTGCCTATCAAATAAAAAATGTTTCATGAGTTTCACCGGTTCTTTATACACAGATCAGATTCGACTCTTCCGGCGTTTATCTTCCAAGTCTGAAAACTGTACAGTCAGTTCAACAAAGGAAACACAAATCTGCTTCCCAGATTTATCAGCTGTGTGCTTGCTACAATGGCAAGTTGTTCCTTGTTCCAGCGGACGGAACCTGTGCAGTAATTGAAGATACCTTGACTTGTCGGTAAACCAATAGATAGCGTTGTATTGAAGAAATATAAAACTTGTAATTTTGTTGTAAAATATAAAAGTATAAATATATAGAATAATCTCATTTTATTAGATGTACCACCCTTTTATTTATGCTTTAAGCAAAGCAAATCTGCTTTTAATATTTCATGTTTAGTAAAAATAAATGGTAAATGTTATCCTATATATCTTACAAAATATATAATATAGATATATATATTATCCTATATATATAAAATTTAAAATATATCAATTTTCAAAATGGCAACTACTACCGTTAAAATGCGTCGGGCTTTTCCCCTTTTACGGAATCAGTAAGACATTTTACTTGTTCAATTACAAATAACGCTGGATTTTGTGAACTTACAAAAAGAATTTATAAAACTTATTTTATGCATTTTTTAGCAATTCTCTTTTTTCGTATCTAAACCATAAATTTGTTACATGAAACTTCATTAACATCTTTTCATGAAATTTTAAAGCATCAATAAAATTTGTTGGTTTTTCTTTTAAGAATAAAAGTGGATTAGGTGTGATTTTGAAAACACCTAATTAAATAATTTATATCATCCAGGTAGGTTATTCTACTTCTGCTTCTATTTGTAGTATAGAATGTGTTGAATTTCCAACTGAAAACATTTATTGTGTAGTTTATTACAGAAAAATATATTTCCTAGATTATTCTTTAATGAAAATATGTCGAAAGTATTTTGACAATAAGTAGTTTGCTCATAGTTGTAAATAAGTTTTAAAATAATATACAGCTTGTTTCGTCACGCTTGAGAGCATCTCTAGGTAAATAATCTTGATAGCACGATGCTTAAGTTTTCCCTGTATAATTTAGTGAGAGGAATGTCTTTTCTTCATAAATAATTTCATCCATCCTTTGTCGAAGAGACGTAACGGATGAACATCGTTTGATGAGTCCGAAAAAGATTAGGTCTGCTTTAGACACGTGACCTGGCAAACGTGACCCAATAAAGATAGTACACTATGAGGGAGTAATATGCTCCTATAATAATACTTTTTCATCCTTCCATGGAATTTGAAAATAAAATTAGGGGATTAAAAAGTACAACAATTACAATAAACTATAAATACTTTTTAAAATCAATATAAAAAGCAGGATGACTGTTGTAGGGGAAATTGAATACACCCTTTCAACCATAAACAAAAATTTCATAAACAATTTAAACTTTTGCTACAATATCAAAGTCAGTATCAATAACGTCTTTATCACTAGCTACAAATATTTTCAATTTTTTTAAAATTTGACGATACATTCTCTTAAAATTTCACCGGAGCGAAATCACTGAGAGAGAGGTTTTATAATAAGTTAAAAATGATGCCTTTGGTAGCGTGTAGAAACGTAAAAGTTATATTTAAGGTATCGTACAAATTAAATATTTTATTTGAAAATCGTAATTAAATCTTTATAACGTTTTCTGTATTTCTAGAGAAAGTAGATTTCTCGCATTTACAGTAACTTTAAGTCATTTCACTTATATTTTATAGATTTACTTATAGCATAACTTGGGTTTTTATTATTCAGTTCATTGCCCTCCTAATTTGCTTTTAACTGAGAGGTAAACTTCAGAAAGTTTTCACCTATTAAATGGACCTTATTTTTATCGTAGCATTCAAGTCTGAATAGACTCACATTGGAGAGATAAACTAACGGGGACGAAGCAGCTTCTTTCTATGAAGCTCTATGCTAAAGCTCTACGCACCGAAGGCTCTGTCCTACACGTAAGGACTGTTTGTTGACGACGCCGCTCATTTCTATGAAAGTCTACGCGCCGAAGGCTCTGTCCTACACGTGAGGACAGTTTGTTGACGGCGCCGCTCCTTTCTATGAAGCTCTATGATACAGCTTTACGAGCCGAAGGCTCTGTCCTACACGTAAGGACGCTTTGTTGACGGCGACGCTCCTTTCTATGAAGCTCTACGCTCCGAAGACTCTGTCCTACACGTAAGGACGGTTTGTTGACGGCGCCGTTCCTTTCTATACAGCTCTACGCACCGAAGACTCTGTACTACAGTTAACGACTGTTTGTTGACGGGGCCACCCCATTCTATGAAGCTCTACGCGCCGAAGGCTCTGTCCTACACGTAAGGACTGTTTGATGACGGCGCCGCTCCTATCTATGAAGCTCTATGCTACAGCTTTACGAGCCGAAGGCTCTGTCCTACACGTAAGGACGCTTTGTTGACGGCGACGCTCCTTTCTATGAAGCTCTACGCTCCGAAGACTCTGTCCTACACGTAAGGACGGTTTGTTGACGGCGCCGCTCCTTTCTATACAGCTCTACGCACCGAAGACTCTGTACTACAGTTAACGACTGTTTGTTGACGGGGCCACCCCATTCTATGAAGCTCTACGCGCCGAAGGCTCTGTCCTACACGTAAGGACTGTTTGTTGATGGAGTCGCTTCTTTTTATGAAGCTCTATGCTACAGCTCTACGCACGGAAGGCTCTGTCTTACACGTAAGGACTGTTTGTTGACGGAGTCGCTTCTTTCTATGAAGCTCTATGATATAGCTCTACGCTCCGAAGACTCTGTCCTACACGTAAGGACGCTTTGTTGACGGCGACGCTCCTTTCTATGAAGCTCTACGCTCCGAAGACTCTGTCCTACACGTAAGGACGGTTTGTTGACGGCGACGCTCCTTTCTATGAAGCTCTACGCTCCGAAGACTCTGTCCTACACGTAAGGACGGTTTGTTGACGGCGCCGCTCCTTTCTATGAAGCTCTACGCTCCGAAGACTCTGTCCTACACGTAAGGACGGTTTGTTGACGGCGCCGCTCCTTTCTATACAGCTCTACGCACCGAAGACTCTGTCCTACACGTAAGGACGGTTTGTTGACGGCGACGCTCCTTTCTATGAAGCTCTACGAGCCGAAGGCTCTGTCCTACACGTAAGGACGCTTTGTTGACGGCGACGCTCCTTTCTATGAAGCTCTACGCTCCGAAGACTCTGTCCTACACGTAAGGACGGTTTGTTGACGGCGCCGCTCCTTTCTATACAGCTCTACGCACCGAAGACTCTGTACTACAGTTAACGACTGTTTGTTGACGGGGCCACCCCATTCTATGAAGCTCTACGCGCCGAAGGCTCTGTCCTACACGTAAGGACTGTTTGTTGATGGAGTCGCTTCTTTTTATGAAGCTCTATGCTACAGCTCTACGCACGTAAGGACTGTTTGTTGATGGAGTCGCTTCTTTTTATGAAGCTCTATGCTACAGCTCTACGCTCCGAAGACTCTGTCCTACACGTAAGGACGGTTTGTTGACGGCGCCGCTCCTTTCTATACAGATCTACGCACCGAAGACTCTGTACTACAGTTAACGACTGTTTGTTGACGGGGCCACCCCATTCTATGAAGCTCTACGCACGGAAGGCTCTGTCTTACACGTAAGGACTGTTTGTTGACGGCGCCGCTTCTCTTTATGAAGCTCTATGATATAGCTCTACGGGCTGAAGGGTCTGTCCTACACGTAAGGACGGTTTGTTGACGGCGCCGCTCCTTTCAATACAGCTCTACGCGCCGATGACTCTGTACTACAGTTGAAGACTGTTTGTTCACGGCGCCGCCCTATTATATGAAGCTCTACGCGCTGAAGGCTCTGTCCTACACCTAAGGACTGTTTGTTAACGGCGCCGCTTCTCTCTAACAAGTTCTATGATATAGCTCTACTGGCTTAAGGCTCTGTCTTACACGTAAGGATTGTTTGTTGACGGCGCCGCTCCTTCCTATAAAGATCTATGATATAGCTCTACGCACCGAAATCTGTCCTACACGTAAGGACTGTTTGTTGACCGCGACTCTCCTTTCTATAAGGCTCTACACGCTGAAGGCTCTGTCCTACACGTAAGGACTGTTTGTTGACGTCGCCGCTACTTTCTATGAAGCTCTATACTATAGCTTTACAAGCCGAAGCCTCTGTCCTACACGTAAGGATTGTTTGTTGACGGCGCCGCTCCTTTCTACGAAGTTTTACGCTGTAACTCTACGCGCCGAAGGTTCTGTCTTACACGTTAGGACTGTTTGATGACAGCGTCGCTCTATTCTATGAAGCTCTACGCGCTGAAGGCTCTGTCCTACACGTAAGGACGGTTTGTTGACGGCGCCGCTCCTTTCTATGATGATCTGTGCGCCGAAGACTCTGTCCTACCCTTAAGGACTGTTTGTTGACGGAGCCGCATCTACCTTTTTAGCTCTATGCCACAGCTTTACTCGCCGAAGGCTCTGTCTTACACTTAAAGACGGTTATTTGACGGCGCCGCTTTAATCTATGAAGGTCTATGATATAGCTCTACGTGCCGAAATCTCTGTCCTACACGTAAGGACTGTTTCTTTACGGCGCCGCGTTTTTCTATGAAACTCTATGCGCCGAACGCTCTGTCCTATACGTAAGGACTGCTTGTTGACGGAGCCTCTTCCTTCTATGAAGCTCTATGCTACAGCTCTACTCTCTGAATGCTCTGTCCTACACCTAAGGATTGTTTGTTGTCGGCGCAGCTCCTTTCCACGGAGCTCTATGCCGTAGCTCTACGAGCCGAAGCCTCTTTCTTACACGTAAGGACTGTTTGTTGACGGAGCCGCTTCCTTCTATGAAGCCCTATGCTATAGATCTACGAGCCGAAGACTCTGTCCTACAAGTAAGGAATGCTTGTTGACTGCGCCGCTCCTTTCTATAAGGCTCTACACGCTGAAGGCTCTGTCCTACACGTAAGGACTGTTTGTTGACGTCGCCGCTACTTTCTATGAAGCTCTATACTATAGCTCTACAAGCCGAAGCCTCTGTCCTACACGTAAGGATTGTTTGTTGACGGCGCCGCTCCTTTCTACGAAGTTTTACGCTGTAACTCTACGCGCCGAAGGTTCTGTCTTACACGTTAGGACTGTTTGATGACAGCGTCGCTCTATTCTATGAAGCTCTAAGCGCTGAAGGCTCTGTCCTACACGTAAGGACGGTTTGTTGACGGCGCCGCTCCTTTCTATGATGATCTGTGCGCCGAAGACTCTGTCCTACCCTTAAGGACTGTTTGTTGACGGAGCCGCATCTACCTTTTTAGCTCTATGCCACAGCTTTACTCGCCGAAGGCTCTGTCTTACACTTAAAGACGGTTATTTGACGGCGCCGCTTCAATCTATGAAGGTCTATGATATAGCTCTACGTGCCGAAATCTCTGTCCTACACGTAAGGACTGTTTCTTTACGGCGCCGCGTTTTTCTATGAAACTCTATGCGCCGAACGCTCTGTCCTATACGTAAGGACTGCTTGTTGACGGAGCCTCTTCCTTCTATGAAGCTCTATGCTACAGCTCTACTCTCTGAATGCTCTGTCCTACACGTAAGGACTGTTTGTTGACGGAGCCGCTTCCTTCTATGAAGCCCTATGCTATAGATCTACGAGCCGAAGACTCTGTCCTACAAGTAAGGACTGTTTGTTGACGGAGCCGCTTCCTTCTATGAAGCCCTATGCTATAGATCTACGAGCCGAAGACTCTGTCCTACAAGTAAGGACTGTTTGTTGACGGAGCCGCTTCCTTCTATGAAGCCCTATGCTATAGATCTACGAGCCGAAGACTCTGTCCTACAAGTAAGGAATGCTTGTTGTCTGCGCCGCTCCTTTCTACGAAGCTTTATGTTATAGCTCTACGCGCCGAAGGCTCTGTCCTACACGTAAGGACTGTTTGTTGACGGCGCCGCTTTTTTCTATGAAGCTCTATGCGCCGAAGGCTTTTTCCTACACGTAAGGTCTGTTTGTTGACGGCGCTCTCCTTTCTATGAAGCTCTACGCGCCGAAGGCTCTGTCCTACATGTAAGGACTGTTTGGTGACGGCGCCGATCGTTTCTATGAAGCGCTGTGCTGCAGTTCTACGCTCCGAAGGCTCTGTCCTACACGTAAGGATTGTTTATTCAAGTTCACTTCTTTGGCTGCGTAGGAACGGGGTAGTGTGGAGCAGCTGATGTTTTCTAGATGACAAATACAAAATTTCTACCTACGAGCCAAGTGCTACCTTAAAAAATTTCACCGGTAATTTTGTGAGTATTAAAAGACATTACACGAATATGAAAAGCAAATCTGCCTTTATATCCGTTCTTAGGAGGAAACCATTCTTTCATTGAAGAAAAACAAGTTCTTCAAGACTAATATCATTCACTTAGAACCTTATAACATTTACGTAACTAGTTTCATTAACCATAGAGATCTGGGTTTATTATTTTTTGTAAATTATATAGGAGTTTGTATTTAGTGCAATAAATTTCCATATTGGTGTTCAAAGTATTTCTTGCTATTTCAGCGTATGTCCGAGGACGTGATTTTGAGTCGAGATTTCTGATTAGAGTCAATATCGTACAATTTAGCCAAAAGATTAAACTGACTTTGAAACTTATTTACAGCTGGAGAATAGCAATGAGTTTAACTTACGTTTAGAAGAGAAATATGTGGTTACACTCAGATGTAGAGGCACACAGACGATTGCGAGTTTCCTACTCCCAACAAGTGTTTACAAATACTCTCAGTACGTTACAAATATATCTATTACATATTTACTTTATTAGAAATAATTGTATGAACTAGATGCTTTTATAAATAATAATACAATTTATATTATGTATAAAGCTTTATACAGTAATAACAATTAAACGTATCTCCTACGTTTAGGGATATATAGGATATAGGTTTATTTTTATTTTTTTTTCCTTGATAAAAAGTACCAACAACATCAGAATGCACCTTTTTATATTAAATATGTGTACTTTTATACTAATTAAAAAGGTATTAAATAATTCTTGTAGTTGATTAACCACAGTTTTTTGATTATTATACTCGAAAACCTATATATATATATATATATATATATATATATATGTGTGTGTGTGTGTGTGTGTGTGTGTGTGTGTGTGTGTGTGTGTGTGTGTGTGTGTGTGTATGTGTGTGTGTGTGTGTGTGTGTGTGTGTGTGTGTGTGTGTGTGTGTGTGTGTGTGTATGTATGTGTGTGTGTGTGTATGTGTGTGTATGTATGTGTGTGTGTGTGTGTGTGTGTGTGTGTGTGTGTGTGTGTGTGTGTGTATGTGTGTGTATGTATGTGTGTGTGTGTGTGTGTATGTGTGTGTATGTATGTGTGTGTGTGTGTGTGTGTGTGTGTGTGTGTGCGTGTGTGTGTGTGTGTGTGTGTGTGTATGTGTGTGTATGTATGTGTGTGTGTGTGTATGTGTGTGTATGTATGTGTGTGTGTGTGTGTGTGTATGTGTGTGTGTGTGTATGTGTGTGTGTGTGTGTGTATGTGTGTGTATGTATGTGTGTGGGGTGTGTGTGTAAATAAATACATTTTCTTGCATTAAGTCAAAACAAGGTCATTCAAATACAATAATTTGTATTAATTTTTAATCAAAGCTTTTTGTTGGTAAAAAGTAGCATCATCATAAGGGATGAATAAAACAATGATGCAAGATATAAAAGATATGTTCTCTATTAAAAATAAGAAATCATTCTTATATATATATATATATATATATATATATATATATATATATATATATATTTTAAAACAACATAGGTTATTCAAATACAAGAATATTTATTATTTTATATCCAAAGCTTGTCGTTGGCAAACAGTACCAACATCATCCTGTTGCTAAAAGCTTTGGATATAAAATAATAAATATTCTTGTATTTGAATAACCTATGTTGTTTTAAATTAATTAACAAGAAAACGTATTATATATATATATATATATATATATATATATATATATATATATATATATATATATATTAATATATATATATATATATATATATATATATATATATATATATATATATATATATACTAAAACAACATAGGTTATTCAAATACAAGAATATGTATTAATCTATATCCAAAGCTTTTCGTTGGCAAACAGTACCAACATCATCAGGAATGAAAGCTGATTTTAAATATTGCAGTTTATAGTTACATATTTAGAAAACGACCTGCAAAGTCTTATTAAATTATTATTTAAAGGCTTATTAACTTGAAATGCATGGAATTGTGTGCTGTTTAAATAATTACTCTTTTAAATTCAATTAAAGCAAATTACACTCATTTTATTTAACAAAAAAAAAATAATAATATAAATTACAATCATGACACAGATTTCTAGACATTGCTTCAGTTACGGATTATTGAACATTTAATATTTGATTTATGAATTTTAAGTATAGCAATCAATCAACGAATCAATCAATGGCTCAAAATGGACCTGTACTCGAGTTTACTTGCTTTTTTTATAATAAAATCTTACAATTCAAGGTGAAAACAAGTGCACCAAATGATGCATAAATTACATTTATATACTTGTTGAAAATTTCAAGGCTCATTAGTTTAGAGTTAAACTGTCTAACATTTTAAATTTTGTAATAAATCTCTAAAGTTTGAAATCGTCCACTTAGCTGTATTCACATTTTGTAGCCTCGCATCCTTCTAGTGGAAAAATCTCACGAGATACCTTCAGTAACTTCAGCGTTCCATATTTGTACTTGGCTACGTACGCTGTCTTCTACACCATGATTATAACATATTTAAGAAATTAATATTACATTAAATTTTGAAAACTAAAGAAAATTTCCTCGCTCTCGGATACGCCCGTTGCCTTTCACATTTTGACTAAAAGAGAGTTAAATTATCGTTGCAAGCAAGCCTCCTAGCTACCGCGCATCAGGGTGGGCGCATACTTACTTTAATTTACTTGTTTATAAACTCTTCCGACAGATGCCACTATCAACCAGAGATTTCATTAAAAATATTTCTAATAAATCACAATTTTTTGATATAGTTGTATATTGTTACAATTTTGAATACATTCTCGTTTGTTTTCCGAAATTTCCTTTTTAATATGTAACACCATCTAAAGTGTGTTACACAAGGACATTCAAATACAATAATGATTTAATCAAGCTTTTTGTAGGTAAAAAGTATTACCATCATGAGGATTGAATAATACATTGACACAAGATATAAAAGAAATGTTCTCTGTTAAAAATAATATATTATTCACATTATATATATATATATATAAATATCGCAATATGTATTCTTGTGCAATAATAAAATTTTGACTTAGTCCTTTATATATATATATATATATATATATATATATATATATATATATATTTAATTATATACCATAGTTTATTCACACACACATATTTGGATATATTTATATGTATATATATATTTATATATTCTATTTATATATATATATTGTATATATATATATTGTATATATATATTTATAACATATGTGTGTGTATACATATATATATATATATATATATATATATATATATATATATATATATATATATATGTGTGTGTGTGTATATATATATATATATATATATATATATATATATATATATATATATATATATACACTCTATTTGAATCATAAATAGAGCAACGTATTGTCAAACACTACAACAATAAACATGGATGACCTTTCGTAGTATAATTGGGATCGGATTACCTTTTATGGTCAATACTATGACTTTAAAGCAATAATTTAATGAATAAATTAGAAATACGTTCAAGCAACTGTGGTACACTGACACGATATGAGTGATATTACAGTGAGTTTAGAATCGCGTATGCGATTTTTTGTAGAATAAAATGTGATTTTGTTGAAAAACGTTTGCAAAACAAGTAGCGCTGCTAAATTGTTTAATTTGTGAATCAAGTTCTGCTGCAAAATAAATATTTTGTACCTAATTCTAAAATTCACAAATTTTCTACAATCGTTTACTTCACACATTTACTGAAATTTCTCTGAATGAGAAATTAATGAAAAATAGTTTGGATGATTTGTAGAAAGCTACGTGCATATAAAATGCGTTTTACAATTACACACATAAAATGTATTTTAAATCATTTTTACATTATTTTACAACTATACAGACTTTAATTTTTTTGTAAATTTGTGAAACTTACTGAGGTAACAAAATTAAAGTTCACATAGTCATAAACTAATGTAAAAGAGATTAATTAAGTTTCACTAAACGTAACGGACTACATAATGATAGATGTATTTTAAAACTTTGAGATAAAACACAACAAATAAACTGGTTTTTGAATACAAAGTGATGATTAGTTATCACTATTATTAGGAACAATTGATAATATAATATTATAAAATAAATCATAAATTTCAAATATTCAAACATATATGTGTATCGGTGTAATGTTCCTAAATATTTACATAATTTGACAACATGTTTAATCCTTAGGAGCAAAACCTCCTAAGATCTGTTGACGTTTTGCTCCTTGAGTGTTATCATCGGCTGGGTGTAATCTCCACCAACACCGGACATTATATCGTACAAACAGTTAGATCTGTTGACGTTTTGCTCCTTGAGTGTTATCATCGGCTGGGTGTAATCTCCACCAACACCGGACATTATATCGTACAAACAGTTAGATCTGTTGACGTTTTGCTCCTTGAGTGTTATCATCGGCTGGGTGTAATCTCCACCAACACCGGACATTATATCGTACAAACAGTTAGATCTGTTGACGTTTTGCTTCTTGAGTGTTATCATCGGCTGGGTGTAATCTCCACCAACACCGGACATTATATCGTACAAACAGATAGATCTGTTGACGTTTTGCTCCTTGAGTGTTATCATCGGCTGGGTGTAATCTCCACCAACACCGGATATTATATCGTACAAACAGTTAGATCTGTTGACGTTTTGCTCCTTGAGTGTTATCATCGGCTGGGTGTAATCTCCATCAACACCGGATATTATATCGTACAAACAGTTAGATCTGTTGACGTTTTGCTCCTTGAGTGTTATCATCGGCTGGGTGTAATCGCCACCAACACCGGACATTATATCGTACAAACAGTTAGATCTGTTGACGTTTTGCTCCTTGAGTGTTATCATCGGCTGGGTGTAATCTCCACCAACACCGGACATTATATCGTACAAACAGTTAGATCTGTTGACGTTTTGCTCCTTGAGTGTTATCATCGGCTGGGTGTAATCTCCACCAACACCGGACATTATATCGTACAAACAGTTAGATCTGTTGACGTTTTGCTCCTTGAGTGTTATCATCGGCTGGGTGTAATCTCCACCAACACCGGACATTATATCGTACAAACAGTTAGATCTGTTGACGTTTTGCTCCTTGAGTGTTATCATCGGCTGGGTGTAATCGCCACCAACACCGGACATTATATCGTACAAACAGTTAGATCTGTTGACGTTTTGCTCCTTGAGTGTTATCATCGGCTGGGTGTAATCTCCACCAACACCGGACATTATATCGTACAAACAGTTAGATCTGTTGACGTTTTGCTCCTTGAGTGTTATCATCGGCTGGGTGAAATCGCCACCAACACCGGACATTATATCGTACAAACAGTTAGATCTGTTGACGTTTTGCTCCTTGAGTGTTATCATCGGCTGGGTGAAATCGCCACCAACACCGGATATTATATCGTACAAACAGTTAGATCTGTTGACGTTTTGCTCCTTGAGTGTTATCATCGGCTGGGTGTAATCTCCACCAACACCGGACATTATATCGTACAAACAGTTAGATCTGTTGACGTTTTGCTCCTTGAGTGTTATCATCGGCTGGGTGTAATCGCCACCAACACCGGACATTATATCGTACAAACAGTTAGATCTGTTGACGTTTTGCTCCTTGAGTGTTATCATCGGCTGGGTGTAATCTCCACCAACACCGGACATTATATCGTACAAACAGTTAGATCTGTTGACGTTTTGCTCCTTGAGTGTTATCATCGGCTGGGTGAAATCGCCACCAACACCGGACATTATATCGTACAAACCGTTAGATCTGTTGACGTTTTGCTCCTTGAGTGTTATCATCGGCTGGGTGTAATCTCCACCAACACCGGACATTATATCGTACAAACAGTTAGATCTGTTGACGTTTTGCTCCTTGAGTGTTTTCATCGGCTGGGTGTAATCGCCACCAACACCGGACATTATATCGTACAAACAGTTAGATCTGTTGACGTTTTGCTCCTTGAGTGTTATCATCGGCTGGGTGTAATCGCCACCAACACCGGACATTATATCGTACAAACAGTTAGATCTGTTGACGTTTTGCTCCTTGAGTGTTATCATCGGCTGGGTGTAATCGCCACCAACACCGGACATTATATCGTACAAACAGTTAGATCTGTTGACGTTTTGCTCCTTGAGTGTTATCATCGGCTGGGTGTAATCGCCACCAACACCGGACATTATATCGTACAAACAGTTAGATCTGTTGACGTTTTGCTCCTTGAGTGTTATCATCGGCTGGGTGTAATCTCCACCAACACCGGACATTATATCGTACAAACAGTTAGATCTGTTGACGTTTTGCTCCTTGAGTGTTATCATCGGCTGGGTGTAATCTCCACCAACACCGGACATTATATCGTACAAACAGTTAGATCTGTTGACGTTTTGCTCCTTGAGTGTTATCATCGGCTGGGTGTAATCTCCACCAACACCGGACATTATATCGTACAAACAGTTAGATCTGTTGACGTTTTGCTCCTTGAGTGTTATCATCGGCTGGGTGTAATCGCCACTAACACCGGACATTATATCGTACAAACAGTTAGATCTGTTGACGTTTTGCTCCTTGAGTGTTATCATCGGCTGGGTGTAATCTCCACCAACACCGGACATTATATCTTACAAACAGTTAGATCTGTTGACGTTTTGCTCCTTGAGTGTTATCATCGGCTGGGTGTAATCTCTACCAACACCGGACATTATATCGTACAAACAGTTAGATCTGTTGACGTTTTGCTCCTTGAGCGTTATCATCGGCTGGGTGTAATCTCCACCAACACCGGACATTATATCGTACAAACAGTTAGATCTGTTGACGTTTTGCTCCTTGAGTGTTATCATCGGCTGGGTGTAATCGCCACCAACACCGGACATTATATCGTACAAACAGTTAGATCTGTTGACGTTTTGCTCCTTGAGTGTTATCATCGGCTGGGTGTAATCGCCACCAACACCGGACATTATATCGTACAAACAGTTAGATCTGTTGACGTTTTGCTCCTTGAGTGTTATCATCGGCTGGGTGTAATCTCCACCAACACCGGATATTATATCGTACAAACAGTTAGATCTGTTGACGTTTTGCTCCTTGAGTGTTATCATCGGCTGGGTGTAATCTCCACCAACACCGGACATTATATCGTACAAACAGTTAGATCTGTTGACGTTTTGCTCCTTGAGTGTTATCATCGGCTGGGTGTAATCTCCACCAACACCGGACATTATATCGTACAAACAGTTAGATCTGTTGACGTTTTGCTCCTTGAGTGTTATCATCGGCTGGGTGTAATCGCCACCAACACCGGACATTATATCGTACAAACAGTTAGATCTGTTGACGTTTTGCTCCTTGAGTGTTATCATCGGCTGGGTGTAATCGCCACCAACACCGGACATTATATCGTACAAACAGTTAGATCTGTTGACGTTTTGCTCCTTGAGTGTTATCATCGGCTGGGTGTAATCGCCACCAACACCGGACGTTATATCGTACAAACAGTTAGATCTGTTGACGTTTTGCTCCTTGAGTGTTATCATCGGCTGGGTGTAATCTCCACCAACACCGGACATTATATCGTACAAACAGTTAGATCTGTTGACGTTTTGCTCCTTGAGTGTTATCATCGGCTGGGGGTAATCGCCACCAACACCGGACATTATATCGTACAAACAGTTAGATCTGTTGACGTTTTGCTCCTTGAGTGTTATCATCGGCTGGGTGTAATCGCCACCAACACCGGACATTATATCGTACAAACAGTTAGATCTGTTGACGTTTTGCTCCTTGAGTGTTATCATCGGCTGGGTGTAATCGCCACCAACACCGGACATTATATCGTACAAACAGTTAGATCTGTTGACGTTTTGCTCCTTGAGTGTTATCATCGGCTGGGTGTAATCTCCACCAACACCGGACATTATATCGTACAAACAGTTAGATCTGTTGACGTTTTGCTCCTTGAGTGTTATCATCGGCTGGGTGTAATCGCCACCAACACCGGACATTATATCGTACAACAGTTAGATCTGTTGACGTTTTGCTCCTTGAGTGTTATCATCGGCTGGGTGTAATCTCCACCAACACCGGACATTATATCGTACAAACAGTTAGATCTGTTGACGTTTTGCTCCTTGAGTGTTATCATCGGCTGGGTGTAATCTCCACCAACACCGGACATTATATCGTACAAACAGTTAGATCTGTTGACGTTTTGCTCCTTGAGTGTTATCATCGGCTGGGTGTAATCTCCATCAACACCGGATATTATATCGTACAAACAGTTAGATCTGTTGACGTTTTGCTCCTTGAGTGTTATCATCGGCTGGGTGTAATCTCCACCAACACCGGACATTATATCGTACAAACAGTTAGATCTGTTGACGTTTGGCTCCTTGAGTGTTATCATCGGCTGGGTGTAATCGCCACCAACACCGGACATTATATCGTACAAACAGTTAGATCTGTTGACGTTTTGCTCCTTGAGTGTTATCATCGGCTGGGTGTAATCTCCACCAACACCGGACATTATATCGTACAAACAGTTAGATCTGTTGACGTTTTGCTCCTTGAGTGTTATCATCGGCTGGGTGTAATCTCCACCAACACCGGATATTATATCGTACAAACAGTTAGATCTGTTGACGTTTTGCTCCTTGAGTGTTATCATCGGCTGGGTGTAATCTCCACCAACACCGGACATTATATCGTACAAACAGTTAGATCTGTTGACGTTTTGCTCCTTGAGTGTTATCATCGGCTGGGTGTAATCGCCACCAACACCGGACATTATATCGTACAAACAGTTAGATCTGTTGACGTTTTGCTCCTTGAGTGTTATCATCGGCTGGGTGTAATCTCCACCAACACCGGACATTATATCGTACAAACAGTTAGATCTGTTGACGTTTTGCTCCTTGAGTGTTATCATCGGCTGGGTGTAATCTCCACCAACACCGGACATTATATCGTACAAACAGTTAGATCTGTTGACGTTTTGCTCCTTGAGTGTTATCATCGGCTGGGTGTAATCGCCACCAACACCGGACATTATATCGTACAAACAGTTAGATCTGTTGACGTTTTGCTCCTTGAGTGTTATCATCGGCTGGGTGTAATCGCCACCAACACCGGACATTATATCGTACAAACAGTTAGATCTGTTGACGTTTTGCTCCTTGAGTGTTATCATCGGCTGGGTGTAATCGCCACCAACACCGGACGTTATATCGTACAAACAGTTAGATCTGTTGACGTTTTGCTCCTTGAGTGTTATCATCGGCTGGGTGTAATCTCCACCAACACCGGACATTATATCGTACAAACAGTTAGATCTGTTGACGTTTTGCTCCTTGAGTGTTATCATCGGCTGGGGGTAATCGCCACCAACACCGGACATTATATCGTACAAACAGTTAGATCTGTTGACGTTTTGCTCCTTGAGTGTTATCATCGGCTGGGTGTAATCGCCACCAACACCGGACATTATATCGTACAAACAGTTAGATCTGTTGACGTTTTGCTCCTTGAGTGTTATCATCGGCTGGGTGTAATCGCCACCAACACCGGACATTATATCGTACAAACAGTTAGATCTGTTGACGTTTTGCTCCTTGAGTGTTATCATCGGCTGGGTGTAATCTCCACCAACACCGGACATTATATCGTACAAACAGTTAGATCTGTTGACGTTTTGCTCCTTGAGTGTTATCATCGGCTGGGTGTAATCGCCACCAACACCGGACATTATATCGTACAACAGTTAGATCTGTTGACGTTTTGCTCCTTGAGTGTTATCATCGGCTGGGTGTAATCTCCACCAACACCGGACATTATATCGTACAAACAGTTAGATCTGTTGACGTTTTGCTCCTTGAGTGTTATCATCGGCTGGGTGTAATCTCCACCAACACCGGACATTATATCGTACAAACAGTTAGATCTGTTGACGTTTTGCTCCTTGAGTGTTATCATCGGCTGGGTGTAATCTCCATCAACACCGGATATTATATCGTACAAACAGTTAGATCTGTTGACGTTTTGCTCCTTGAGTGTTATCATCGGCTGGGTGTAATCTCCACCAACACCGGACATTATATCGTACAAACAGTTAGATCTGTTGACGTTTGGCTCCTTGAGTGTTATCATCGGCTGGGTGTAATCGCCACCAACACCGGACATTATATCGTACAAACAGTTAGATCTGTTGACGTTTTGCTCCTTGAGTGTTATCATCGGCTGGGTGTAATCTCCACCAACACCGGACATTATATCGTACAAACAGTTAGATCTGTTGACGTTTTGCTCCTTGAGTGTTATCATCGGCTGGGTGTAATCTCCACCAACACCGGATATTATATCGTACAAACAGTTAGATCTGTTGACGTTTTGCTCCTTGAGTGTTATCATCGGCTGGGTGTAATCTCCACCAACACCGGACATTATATCGTACAAACAGTTAGATCTGTTGACGTTTTGCTCCTTGAGTGTTATCATCGGCTGGGTGTAATCGCCACCAACACCGGACATTATATCGTACAAACAGTTAGATCTGTTGACGTTTTGCTCCTTGAGTGTTATCATCGGCTGGGTGTAATCTCCACCAACACCGGACATTATATCGTACAAACAGTTAGATCTGTTGACGTTTTGCTCCTTGAGTGTTATCATCGGCTGGGTGTAATCTCCACCAACACCGGACATTATATCGTACAAACAGTTAGATCTGTTGACGTTTTGCTCCTTGAGTGTTATCATCGGCTGGGTGTAATCTCCACCAACACCGGACATTATATCGTACAAACAGTTAGATCTGTTGACGTTTTGCTCCTTGAGTGTTATCATCGGCTGGGTGTAATCTCCACCAACACCGGACATTATATCGTACAAACAGTTAGATCTGTTGACGTTTTGCTCCTTGAGTGTTATCATCGGCTGGGTGTAATCGCCACCAACACCGGACATTATATCGTACAAACAGTTAGATCTGTTGACGTTTTGCTCCTTGAGTGTTATCATCGGCTGGGTGTAATCTCCACCAACACCGGACATTATATCGTACAAACAGTTAGATCTGTTGACGTTTTGCTCCTTGAGTGTTATCATCGGCTGGGTGTAATCTCCACCAACACCGGACATTATATCGTACAAACAGTTAGATCTGTTGACGTTTTGCTCCTTGAGTGTTATCATCGGCTGGGTGTAATCTCCACCAACACCGGACATTATATCGTACAAACAGTTAGATCTGTTGACGTTTTGCTCCTTGAGTGTTATCATCGGCTGGGTGTAATCTCCACCAACACCGGACATTATATCGTACAAACAGTTAGATCTGTTGACGTTTTGCTCCTTGAGTGTTATCATCGGCTGGGTGTAATCTCCACCAACACCGGACATTATATCGTACAAACAGTTAGATCTCTTGACGTTTTGCTCCTTGAGTGTTATCATCGGCTGGGTGTAATCTCCACCAACACCGGACATTATATCGTACAAACAGTTAGATCTGTTGACGTTTTGCTCCTTGAGTGTTATCATCGGCTGGGTGTAATCTCCACCAACACCGGACATTATATCGTACAAACAGTTAGATCTGTTGACGTTTTGCTCCTTGAGTGTTATCATCGGCTGGGTGTAATCTCCACCAACACCGGACATTATATCGTACAAACAGTTAGATCTGTTGACGTTTTGCTCCT
>JBAIZL010000397.1:92500-150000 GCA_036971475.1 Prosapia bicincta | reverse complement strand
CCGTGATTTAATGGAACATTAATGGTGTCAGAAGCTACATTGGAGATCTCAAAATAATTGTGAGAGATGTGTCTCCTATGTACATCTGTATTCAAGAGACACATCTCCACAAACCGCACAGTTTCCATCTAAGGCAGTATTCAGTTTACAGATCGGACTTCGTTACAGAAAATCGAGGAAGAGGTGGAGTAGCCATTCTGGCCCGTAACTGTGTCGACGTCGTGTCTGTGAACTTAATAACTCCTTTACAAGCAGTAGTCTTTCAAACAGCTGCTCCATACAAGCTCACTCTCTGTTGTGTTTACTTTCCACCATGTGACAACCTGCAACAGAGAGACCTTGTAGACCATATAAACCAGTTACTGACTCCGTTTTTATTAGTGGGCGATTTCAATGCCATCATGATTCATCAGAATCATGGGGTTCACCAGAATGCAACTCATGAGGACATCTGGTTGAGATTGTCAGATCGGAACTGGATTTATAGCTGCTAAAAGACGGTTCTCCGACACATTTCGCAGCGTCTACAGGCGATTGACTTGTCATTATGCAATCCTGCTTTGGCTACAATACTAACATGGTCAGCATTGCCTGATCTACACAGTAGCGATCACATTCCTATCGAGACCTCTTTGTGCGACTCCTCCCCCTGTTGTGGTCGACATCCCCGTTGGATCCTAAAAAAGGACACAGGGGATCAATTTTCACAAGATCTATAATCACTGGACATTGATTATCTGGCTCCCATTGGTGACATTGTCAATTCATTTACAGAAACTGTTTTGAGTACCGCCAGAAAGGCAATTACGAAAACCTCATCTAAACCACGATGACCAGCTGTTCCGTGGTGGAATGATGAGTGCACTGTAATCCTTCGTCTACGAAGAAAGGCAATGAATCGATTCAAAAGACATCCAACGAGTGAAAACCTGGAAAAATATAAAATTTTCCAGGCGAAAGCACGGAGAGTATTTAGGCAATGTAAATGAGAATCGTGGTCACAGTATTGTCACAATTAGAACTACAGCTTCATCCACAGTATGTAAGAAATTACGATCCATCTGTGGCACTTCCATTCCGATGCCATTAATTTCATCAAGGTATCAGGATGGAGTTTTGACCACGGACTGTGAGGAAATTGCCAATGTGCTGGCGTTATCGTCCTCAAAATATTCTTCTTCTTCTGCATACAAGGACGCTTACCAGGTGTACGAGCGTAAACAGGAAGCCTTACCTTTCACCGTTGGATTGTCTGGAGATTCTTGTTTGAATATCCATTTCTCTATCGACGAACTAGAGTCAGCTCTTTCGTCAACGAAGGATTCAGCTCCAGGCCCGGATGATATTGTATACTCCATGATTAAAAATCTACCACCGTCGGCAAAACTAGTTTTCCTTCGAATATACAACCGTATAATCGAGGAGCATGGTTTTCCCCATGCATGGTTAGAAGCGACAATAATTCCTCTTCTAAAACAAGGAAAGGACAAAACTAATCCCAGTAGTTACAGACCCATCTCTCTGACCAGCTGCTTATGCAAACTACTGGAGAAGATGGTCAACCGACGTCTTGTCTGGTATCTAGACACTTCTTTCTAACGATCAATGTGGTTCCAGACAAGGAAGTTCATCAGTTGACCAATTGGTTTTGTTGGAGTCAGCTATACAGAATGCCTTTCTCTTATGAAAAACACTGGTAGCTCTTTTCTTTGACCTTGAGAAGGCATATGATATGGCATGGAGAAGAGGAATTTTGAACGTATTGAAATCATGGGGTGTACAAGGGAACATTGTTGCTTTTATACAAAATTATTTAAATAACAGAACTTTCCGTATACGTCTAGGAGGCATATGCTCTGATCGTTACGAACTAGAGAACGGTATACCACAGGGTGGCGTTTTGAGTGTGACGCTGTTTGCCGTCGCCATTAACAGCGTCACTTCAAACGTACAGTCACCGGTCCACTGTTCCCTGTTTGTAGACGATTTTTGTATATATGTGGCTGCTAGAAGTATGGCAACAGCGGAAAGATCCTTACAATTAGTCATTAATAAATTGCAATAATGAACCAAATCTGCGGGCTACAAGTTTTCGGCTTCGATGACCCAGTGTATAGCATTTAGTCGTCGCAGGCAACACCAGGAACCTATCCTTTATCTTGATGGTATGCTGCTTCAGACGGCGGATAATGTGAGATTTTTGGGTCTTTTATTGCATAAAAGACGTTCATGAAATCTGAAAATGCGTGATTTGAGGACCCGGTGCAGCAAGTTATTGGATATGTTAAGAGTTCTAAGTGGTACAAATTGGGGAGCAGACAGAACCTGTATGCTCCGTTTCTATCGCGCCGTTGTAAGGTCGCGCATAGATTACGGCTGCATAGCCTATTCATCTGCTCGGCCTACGGTTCTGAAACTCCTTGATTCAATACATCACTCTGGCCTTAGAATTTCTACTGGTGCTTTTAGATCAAGCCCAATCTCCAGCCTGCTCGTTGAAGCTGGGGAACCATCTCTCTCAATGCGACGTCAAATGCTTCAAAGTTCATATTACACTGGTGTTCGAAGCAAACCTAAGCATCCAGCGTTCAAAGCGGTTTTTGATAACTACCTCTAGGATTGTTACGATGCGCGTCAACGTTCGACTGCTCCCTTTGGAATAAGAACGTTGCGCATTTCCAGGAACCTAAATTTAGCCATGGATAATACCAAGGCCAAATTTTGACCTAAAACACAATACTCCTGACATTATTTCTCGTCCGGACGTTTTGCAGATTCATCGACTATGTTCACAGACGGTTCAAAGCTGGACAAAGGGATAGGATGTGCATTTTATATGGAAGGGCAAACTAACTCCTATGGATTGCCCTCAGCCTGTAGCGTCTTTACAGCAGAACTCTATGCCATTTTCCAAGCTGTAAGATCAATTCCATCTGCAAAATCTAAATATCTTGTGTGTTACGATTCCAAAAGTGCCCTCCAGGCTATTCAGGAAATGAACACTAAGAACCCATTAGTTGGAGACATCTTGTGCTCAATACACAGGCTGCAATTACGAGGTGTCATTTCTTTGGGGTACCTGGTCATTGCGGAATATTCGGAAACACTAAAGCAGATGAAGGTGCAAAATTAGCGACGTATGGTGCCATCGAAACAATGTGTGATGGCATCAGATTTTGTATGTAATGTTAAAACGACACTGTTTGGAATGAAGAATGGCAAAATGTAAATGGAAACAAGGTAAGGGACATCAAGAATACCGTCCGACAATGGGGATCATCTGTTCGTTCGAATCGTAGAGAGGAAGTGGTGGTAGCTTGACTTCGCATCATATGGTTGATGCGACATGAGGATCCACCTGTATGCCAGTTTTGTGGAAGTACCATCACAATTAAACACACTCTGCTTGATTGTGAGGAGTTGAGTGATTTGTATATACGTTACGATCTTCGAGGTAGTTTAAAGTTGGTTTTAAGGGACGATGTCATGGCTATCGGCTATCTATATAACAATATATAAAATCTTATTAATTTAAATTTTAACTTATTTAGATAATTAAAATTAGTTTTAACCATTTATTTTATTTTGTTTTATTATAGGTATTCGTCTTATCAAATTTTACTTTTTAAATAACATTTTAGTTAGGCGATGATAGCCATAACTGGTTTTTCGCTATAAAAAAAATGAATCTAAAAAAGAAAAAAAGTTTACTTCACTATTTTATTAACAAAAGGGATTATTTACAGATTCCATTATATCTAAACTAAAAGTGGAAATAGTAATTGTCGCAATAGAAAATCGTTCGTTAATACCACTGTTTAAAATCTCAGATATTTCGTCATGAAAAAAATACTGTAACAGTACTCCAAGGTGGCGTAGAGTGTAGTGAGTTTACTACGAGATGTTGTGGTAAATAGAAGGAATATCTGCCAATATGTGTATACTGCGGTGAGCCTCCTCTCATTTGCTAAGAGCTCCATGAGGGAAGATATGTAATAGGAATAAAATACCCAAATCCTGAATGGTAAAGAGTTTGTAAATATACACTCAAAAAAAAATCTATTTAAAACTCAAAAACGGTAAATGTTAAAAAACAATAAGTGAGGTTTTTCCACTCATATATTTTCCACCCGGGTTTAAACCTCCTAGCAATCCTCTGGTGGCTGGACTCCATCTGCCATTAGTAACTCCTCGGCGAATGATGGACTCGGGAGAGATTGGTCAAGTATCAAGCTGATAAGCTCTTTCCACAAAGAATAAGGAAAACAAGGGATGAAAAAACCTAGCAAGGAAGAAACCATACTGGCAAAAACTCCGCGATAGACAATGCAAGAAACTAGAAAGCTCGAAAATCCTTATACTAAGAGATAAGAAGAAGTATTTCCATACAAATCTCCATTGTTACTTGAATAAGAAGAAGTTGCTACACTTCTTCTTCTGTAGCCTACTCGAAACTGAAATGGGTACGCCAAGCAAAATAGTTTGTATTTTACGCTGAAATAGTTACGCCGTTGGTAGTCACTCTAGTTTGCAACTTCTTGTTTGCTAGATTGTAATTTTCTAATAAGACCCCCTGATGATGATATCATGGTCATTGAAATGTACATAAGGGTTTAATGTTAAGTAACTTGTTTCATTTGTTATTTTTGATTATTTTTGTAGTATTGGGATTCTTTCTAATATTTTCATTGTTGATATTGTATATAAATCCGTTGGAGCTAACTGGGGCCACCTTGCGTCCGCGTCACCTGTAACAGAACTGTTGATTGCTCAGCGCTATCTACATATTTATATAACAAGTGGGAACTCTATAGCGGACTGGCAAGTGGTCATCATCTTCAACTATATCTTATATGATGGAGTGTAGGGGTAAACACTTTGGCTGAAAGGCAAAGCCGAGAATGTTTACAAGGCACGTTAATGTTGTCCGTGGGTGAACAGTCGGGAAACGGAATAAGCATGATTTGTTGACGTTCAACATATTAATACAACATGCATGATTTGTTGACGTTCAACATATTAATACTACATACATGATTTGTTGACGTTCAACATATTAATACTACATACATAATTTGTTGACGTTCAACATATTAATACTACATACATGATTTGTTGACGTTCAACATATTAATACTACATACATGATTTGTTGACGTTCAACATATTAATACTACATACATGATTTGTTGACGATCAACATATTAATACTACATACATGATTTGTTGACGTTCAACATATTAATACTACATGCATGATTTGTTGACGTTCAACATATTAATACTACATACATGATTTGTTGACGTTCAACATATTAATACTACATACATGATTTGTTGACGTTCAACATATTAATACTACATGCATGATTTGTTGACGTTCAACATATTAATACTACATACATGATTTGTTGACGTTCAACATATTAATACTACATACATGATTTGTTGACGTTCAACATATTAATACTACATACATGATTTGTTGACGTTCAACATATTAATACTACATACATGATTTGTTGACGTTCAACATATTAATACTACATACATGATTTGTTGACGTTCAACATATTAATACTACATACATGATTTGTTGACGCCCAACATATTAATACTACATACATGATTTGTTGACGCCCAACATATTAATACTACATACATGATTTGTTGACGTTCAACATATTAATACTACATACATGATTTGTTGACGTTCAACATATTAATACTACATACATGATTTGTTGACGTTCAACATATTAATACTACATACATGATTTGTTGACGTTCAACATATTAATACTACATACATGATTTGTTGACGTTCAACATATTAATACTACATACATGATTTGTTGACGTTCAACATATTAATACTACATACATGATTTGTTGACGTTCAACATATTAATACTACATACATGATTTGTTGACGTTCAACATATTAATACTACATACATGATTTGTTGACGTTCAACATATTAATACTACATACATGATTTGTTGACGTTCAACATATTAATACTACATACATGATTTGTTGACGTTCAACATATTAATACTACATACATGATTTGTTGACGTTCAACATATTAATACTACATTAATGATTTGTTGACGTTCAACATATTAATACTACATAAATGATTTTAAACGTGTGGACTATAAATGTTTTAAAATTTAATAAAGACAACAAATCCAGATAATAATATGATGATTGTAGTTCTTTAAGCCTTGTTGGAAATTGTTTACACTATGCAGTCATAGAGGGGATGTGGTCATTGATACAAAGTAGTTAAGTGGAGTTAATTACATATAGTGTTAAACGTCCCAGAAAAAGTTTTATTTTCGATGCATTTCGACTACATTGCAAAACGTACTGTGAGTTAATCAGGAGGGCTTCAATTAAAAGGCTTGACTTGGAGTAAATCATAATAGAGACGTGTATTCAACAAAAAATGACCATGGCTACAAGTGATATTTTTAACCACATCTCAAATATTATAGGAGATTACTCAAGTTTTAAAATCCAAACAGTTAAATATTTATAGTTTCAATTTAAATAATCGATTATGAAAATAAATCTTTTAAAAGTTTTGATTTTATGTCCAAGAGTGAAACTACGGTTTATTAACCTACTATTGGAGCTACGGCTTTGTTCCAGAATATAATCTTATGACCAGATGGTATCTGTCATAACTCTGGTTCTCCGTTATCACAATTCTTCCGACCACTCTGAATTTCATTTCTTATTATTATTTAAAACATTATTAAACAACGTTATATCTTACTCCCCTTATACAGATGTTTTACCTAATAGTGTTGCAACGACTTTACTGCACTATTAAACAATGTTATATCTTACTTCCCTTAAACAGATCTTTTAAATAATAGTGATGCGACGACTTTACTCCCCTATTAAACAATGTTATATCTTACTTCCCTTAAACAGATCTTTTAAATAATAGTGTTGCCACGACTTTACTGCCCTATTAAACAATGTTATATCTTACTTCCCTTAAATAGATCTTTTAAATAATAGTGATGCGACGACTTTACTGCCCTATTAAACAATGTTATATCTTACTTCCCTTAAACAGATCTTTTAAATAATAGTGATGCGACGACTTTACTGCCCTATTAAACAATGTTATATCTTACTTCCCTTAAATAGATCTTTTAAATAATAGTGATGCCACGACTTTACTGCCCTATTAAACAATGTTATGTCTTACTTCCCTTAAATAGATCTTTTAAATAATAGTGATGCGACGACTTTACTGCCCTATTAAACAATGTTATATCTTACTTCCCTTAAACAGATCTTTTAAATAATAGTTTTGCCACGACTTCACTGCCCTATTAAACAATGTTATGTCTTACTTCCCTTAAACAGATCTTTTAAATAATAGTGATGCCACGACTTTACTGCCCTATTAAACAATGTTATATCTTACTTCCCTTAAATAGATCTTTTAAATAATAGTGATGCCACGACTTTACTGCCCTATTAAACAATGTTATATCTTACTTCCCTTAAATAGATCTTTTAAATAATAGTGATGCCACGACTTTACTGCCCTATTAAACAATGTTATATCTTACTTCCCTTAAATAGATCTTTTAAATAATAGTGATGCCACGACTTTACTGCCCTATTAAACAATGTTATATCTTACTTCCCTAAAATAGACCTTTTAAATAATAGTGATGCCACGACTTTACTGCCCTATTAAACAATGTTATATCTTACTTCCCTTAAATAGATCTTTTAAATAATAGTGATGCCACGACTTTACTGCCCTATTAAACAATGTTATATCTTACTTCCCTAAAATAGACCTTTTAAATAATAGTGATGCGACGACTTTACTGCCCTATTAAACAATGTTATATCTTACTTCCCTTAAACAGATCTTTTAAATAATAGTTTTGCCACGACTTCACTGCCCTATTAAACAATGTTATGTCTTACTTCCCTTAAATAGATCTTTTAAATAATAGTGATGCGACGACTTTACTGCCCTATTAAACAATGTTATATCTTACTTCCCTTAAACAGATCTTTTAAATAATAGTTTTGCCACGACTTCACTGCCCTATTAAACAATGTTATGTCTTACTTCCCTTAAATAGATCTTTTAAATAATAGTGATGCGACGACTTTACTGCCCTATTAAACAATGTTATATCTTACTTCCCTTAAACAGATCTTTTAAATAATAGTGATGCCACGACTTTACTGCCCTATTAAACAATGTTATATCTTACTTCCCTTAAATAGATCTTTTAAATAATAGTGATGCCACGACTTTACTGCCCTATTAAACAATGTTATATCTTACTTCCCTTAAACAGATCTTTTAAATAATAGTGATGCCACGACTTTACTGCCCTATTAAACAATGTTATATCTTACTTCCCTTAAACAGATCTTTTAAATAATAGTTTTGCCATGACTTCACTGCCCTATTAAACAATGTTATGTCTTACTTCCCTTAAATAGATCTTTTAAATAATAGTGATGCGACGACTTTACTGCCCTATTAAACAATGTTATATCTTACTTCCCTTAAATAGATCTTTTAAATAATAGTGATGCCACGACTTTACTGCCCTATTAAACAATGTTATATCTTACTTCCCTTAAATAGATCTTTTAAATAATAGTGATGCCACGACTTTACTGCCCTATTAAACAATGTTATATCTTACTTCCCTTAAACAGATCTTTTAAATAATAGTGATGCGACGACTTTACTGCCCTATTAAACAATGTTATATCTTACTTCCCTTAAATAGATCTTTTAAATAATAGTGATGCCACGACTTTACTGCCCTATTAAACAATGTTATATCTTACTTCCCTTAAACAGATCTTTTAAATAATAGTGATGCGACGACTTTACTCCCCTATTAAACAATGTTATATCTTACTTCCCTTAAACAGATCTTTTAAATAATAGTGATGCGACGACTTTACTGCCCTACTAAACAATGTTATATCTTACTTCCCTTAAACAGATCTTTTAAATAATAGTGATGCCACGACTTTACTGCCCTATTAAACAATGTTATATCTTACTTCCCTTAAACAGATCTTTTAAATAATAGTGTTGCCACGACTTTACTGCCCTATTAAACAATGTTATATCTCACTTCCCTTAAACAGATCTTTTAAATAATAGTGATGCCACGACTTTACTGCCCTATTAAACAATGTTATATCTCACTTCCCTTAAACAGATCTTTTAAATAATAGTGATGCCACGACTTTACTGCCCTATTAAACAATGTTATATCTTACTTCCCTTAAACAGATCTTTTAAATAATAGTGATGCCACGACTTTACTGCCCTATTAAACAATGTTATATCTCACTTCCCTTAAACAGATCTTTTAAATAATAGTGATGCCACGACTTTACTGCCCTATTAAACAATGTTATATCTTACTTCCCTTAAACAGATCTTTTAAATAATAGTGATGCCACGACTTTACTGCCCTATTAAACAATGTTATATCTCACTTCCCTTAAACAGATCTTTTAAATAATAGTGTTGCAACGACTTTATTGCCCTATTAAACAATGTTATATCTTACTTCCCTTAAACAGATCTTTTAAATAATAGTGTTGCCACGACTTTACTGCCCTATTAAACAATGTTATATCTTACTTCCCTTAAATAGATCTTTTAAATAATAGTGATGCCACGACTTTACTGCCCTATTAAACAATGTTATATCTTACTTCCCTTAAATAGATCTTTTAAATAATAGTGATGCCACGACTTTACTGCCCTATTAAACAATGTTATATCTTACTTCCCTTAAACAGATCTTTTAAATAATAGTGTTGCCACGACTTTACTGCCCTATTGAACAATGTTATATCTCACTTCCCTTAAACAGATCTTTTAAATAATAGTGATGCCACGACTTTACTGCCCTATTAAACAATGTTATATCTTACTTCCCTTAAACAGATCTTTTAAATAATAGTGATGCCACGACTTTACTGCCCTATTAAACAATGTTATATCTCACTTCCCTTAAACAGATCTTTTAAATAATAGTGTTGCCACGACTTTACTGCCCTATTAAACAATGTTATATCTTACTTCCCTTAAACAGATCTTTTAAATAATAGTGTTGCCACGACTTTACTGCCCTATTAAACAATGTTATATCTTACTTCCCTTAAACAGATCTTTTAAATAATAGTGATGCCACGACTTTACTGCCCTATTAAACAATGTTATATCTCACTTCCCTTAAACAGATCTTTTAAATAATAGTGATGCCACGACTTTACTGCCCTATTAAACAATGTTATATCTCACTTCCCTTAAACAGATCTTTTAAATAATAGTGATGCCACGACTTTACTGCCCTATTAAACAATGTTATATCTTACTTCCCTTAAACAGATCTTTTAAATAATAGTGTTGCCACGACTTTACTGCCCTATTAAACAATGTTATATCTTACTTCCCTTAAACAGATCTTTTAAATAATAGTGATGCCACGACTTTACTGCCCTATTAAACAATGTTATATCTTACTTCCCTTAAACAGATCTTTTAAATAATAGTGTTGCCACGACTTTATTGCCCTATTAAACAACGTTATATCTTACTTCCCTTAAACAGATCTTTTAAATAATAGTGTTGCCACGACTTTATTGCCCTATTAAACAATGTTATATCTTACTTCCCTTAAACAGATCTTTTAAATAATAGTGTTGCCACGACTTTACTGCCCTATTAAACAATGTTATATCTCACTTCCCTTAAACAGATCTTTTAAATAATAGTGTTGCCACGACTTTACTGCCCTATTAAACAATGTTATATCTTACTTCCCTTAAACAGATCTTTTAAATAATAGTGATGCCACGACTTTACTGCCCTATTAAACAATGTTATATCTCACTTCCCTTAAACAGATCTTTTAAATAATAGTGATGCCACGACTTTACTGCCCTATTAAACAATGTTATATCTTACTTCCCTTAAACAGATCTTTTAAATAATAGTGTTGCCACGACTTTACTGCCCTATTAAACAATGTTATATCTCACTTCCCTTAAACAGATCTTTTAAATAATAGTGTTGCCACGACTTTACTGCCCTATTAAACAATGTTATATCTCACTTCCCTTAAACAGATCTTTTAAATAATAGTGATGCCACGACTTTACTGCCCTATTAAACAATGTTATATCTCACTTCCCTTAAACAGATCTTTTAAATAATAGTGATGCCACGACTTTACTGCCCTATTAAACAATGTTATATCTCACTTCCCTTAAACAGATCTTTTAAATAATAGTGTTGCCACGACTTTACTGCCCTATTAAACAATGTTATATCTCACTTCCCTTAAACAGATCTTTTAAATAATAGTGTTGCCACGACTTTACTGCCCTATTAAACAATGTTATATCTCACTTCCCTTAAACAGATCTTTTAAATAATAGTGATGCCACGACTTTACTGCCCTATTAAACAATGTTATATCTCACTTCCCTTAAACAGATCTTTTAAATAATAGTGATGCCACGACTTTACTGCCCTATTAAACAATGTTATATCTTACTTCCCTTAAACAGATCTTTTAAATAATAGTGTTGCCACGACTTTACTGCCCTATTAAACAACGTTACATCTTACTTCCCTTAAACAGATCTTTTAAATAATAGTGTTGCCACGACTTTATTGGCTTATGAAACAACGTTATATCTCACTTCCCTTATACAGAAGGTTTACCTAATAGTGTTGCCAAGTCTTCATTGGCCTATTAAATAATGTTTGAAATTTAATTTAATAAATTTGATTATATAATTGTTTATTCTATATTCAAGACATGAATAATGTGTTTATTATAATTAAATCATAGTTTTATTGACATTAAATTTTAAAGTTTTTGATACTCTTTTCTAACAGAAATTCTGAACAGAATTTCTTAAACTCTTCTTGTAAAAATAATAGAGCTTCAATTATAACATTTTGACGTAATTTAATAACACTTCTAAACTAACTAACGGACGTTAAATAGAACCGATTGGGTTTCGAAATTCATATGACTAAACTCATTAAGTGTTATTTTTGGGGAATGTTTTTCAAATAATAAAACATCACAAACCGAGCGAGATAAAGGCCTAAATGAAATCCTATAAAAGTAATGAAGATAAATGCCCAACGATTTGTTTCTTTGCTGATGACGACGTGCGCCATATTGGACACAGCTGGAGGCTGTCGGTCTATTGTCTGCGATATTTCTAAAGTGTCGAGTACTTTGTAGAGATTGAATAATAATTTCATTTTAGGTACATTCATCACTTTTAAGAATTTGACTTTAAGATCTACATATTTGAAAATTATTTTGAGATTAATAATTCATCCGAAAAATTCATAATTTAGAATAATTTGAATGAGTGATTTATTTCACACCATACTTTCTTTCGCTCCAATTATGTTTTTGCAATTAATAAAATTCATTGGTTTTGTAATTTTTATAAATATAAACATGAAAAGAATCTTTAAATTTTACGTTGTTTCACTATATTTTCCAATTCCGACTGTTAATAATTTGACAGAAGACGGAAAGATCAAATGATAACCGCACAATTATTAAGGTACTTGTTATTTTTACTTTCGTTCATTGTTAATAAATACTTTCTATTAGGTCACACTCTCCTGATATATATCTCGCACAAACTTTCAATCTTTAATAACATACGTTTTTATTCATCCAATTAAGTTTAAATACATTTTTTTTAACCTATAGTGACAATTGTTGTTTTTAAATTTTATTCAAATATTTATTTCATAATTAAATTATAAAATATCTGAGGTACAGCCGTATTCGAACTGAGAATCAAATGTTCGAAGTCTAGCGCGCCTTGGCACTGCGCCAACTATCCAATATCTATAAATATATATTTCCCAAAGATTTATATAAGTTTTAACCCATCTGGTTATTACCGAAACTTCCATTGTACAATCTTATACTGTTGTTATGGTCACAACACAATATCATACATAGTTCTCTAGGGTAACTAAAGAAAACTTTTTCTATAAAGAATTTACTTGAAACTTATGTTTATACAACTCGTTATGTAGTAGATCTTAAAATGTTTGTACTAACATTAGTTTTATTATTAAATAAATTCATAATATTTCTTATACAACATCAACAACACAGTGGTACAATAAATTACAAACTCAGTATTGGTAAACGTTATGAAAACAACCCCAATACCACAAAAAATATATAAATAAAAATAACAGATAATACCAGTTACCTAGATTAAACCCTTTTGTTAGTCTATTTTATATTTTATTGTTTCCAGATTGTAATTTTGTGATAAGACCCTCTGATGACATAGTCATCGACATATATGGGGGTAGTTTCCAACATTTTTACTTTAATCTTAATACTTCAAACTGAAAGAAACTATGATAGTTGTCTTTGTAAACTACTTTATCAGTGGTTTAACTATATTATAACGACTTACAGCATTGACAAGATCTTAAACAATCAGGGAAGGGTTTGTTTGGGTACTTGTAAATAATAGGGCTCTTTTCACGATGTACGCTTTTCGTAAAGCCCTGGCTGAAACTATGAAACAGTTTATTTATGGTTAAATAACACTAAAACTTACATTTGCTGCCCCCATGCCTACTCGCAGTGACCTTGAGCACGACCTTGGGTACTAACTATCAAATACTAAGTCGACAAGCTTTAACGATAGTTGGTACGGAATTGTAGACCTTCAGGTTAATAAATCCTAAAGTACACACTATATTTGCCGCCCCCGTGCAGTGTCAACGCTAGCATAACCTTGAGTGTGACCTTGGGTACTAACTATCAAATACTAAGTCGACAAGCTTTGACAGTTGGTATGGAACTGTAGACCTTTAGGTTAGTAAATCCCAAAGTATACACTATATATGCCGCAATAATGACTACTCCCAGTGATGGTGCTAGCATAACTTTGGGTATGGCCTTGGGTATTAACTATAAAATACTAAGTCGACAGGCTTTAACGATAGTTGGTACGGAACTGTAGACCTTTAGGTTAGCAAATTCTGAAGTACACACTATATTTGCAGCCCAATGCCTATTCGCAGTGACGGTGCTAGAATACCCTTGGATATGACCTTGGGTACTAACTATCAAATACTAAGTCGACAGGCTTTAACGATAGTTGGTACGGAACTGTAGACCTTTAGGTTAGCAAATTCTGAAGTACACACTATATTTGCAGCCCAATGCCTATTCGCAGTGACGGTGCTAGAATACCCTTGGATATGACCTTGGGTACTAACTATCAAATACTATGTCGATAAGCTTTTGTGATAGTTGGTACGGAAGTGTAGACCTTTAGGTTAATAAATCCCAAAGTTCACAGTATATTTGCCGCCCCAATGCCTATTCGCAGTGACGGTGCTAGAATACCCTTGGATATGACCTTGGGTACTAACTATCAAATACTAAGTAGACAAGCTTTGACAGTTGGTATGGAACTGTAGACCTTTAGGTTAGTAAATCCCAAAGTATACACTATATATGCCGCAATAATGACTACTCCCAGTGATGGTGCTAGCATAACTTTGGGTATGGCCTTGGGTATTAACTATCAAATACTAAGTAGACAAGCTTTGACAGTTGGTATGGAACTGTAGACCTTTAGGTTAGTAAATCCCAAAGTATACACTATATATGCCGCAATAATGACTACTCCCAGTGATGGTGCTAGCATAACTTTGGGTATGGCCTTGGGTATTAACTATCAAATACTAAGTAGACAAGCTTTGACAGTTGGTATGGAACTGTAGACCTTTAGGTTAGTAAATCCCAAAGTATACACTATATATGCCGCAATAATGACTACTCCCAGTGATGGTGCTAGCATAACTTTGGGTATGGCCTTGGGTATTAACTATCAAATACTAAGTAGACAAGCTTTGACAGTTGGTATGGAACTGTAGACCTTTAGGTTAGTAAATCCCAAAGTATACACTATATATGCCGCAATAATGACTACTCCCAGTGATGGTGCTAGCATAACTTTGGGTATAGCCTTGGGTATTAACTATAAAATACTAAGTCGACAGGCTTTAACGATAGTTGGTACGGAACTGTAGACCTTTAGGTTAGCAAATTCTGAAGTACACACTATATTTGCAGCCCAATGCCTATTCGCAGTGACGGTGCTAGAATACCCTTGGATATGACCTTGGGTACTAACTATCAAATACTAAGTCGACAGGCTTTAACGATAGTTGGTACGGAACTGTAGACCTTTAGGTTAGCAAATTCTGAAGTACACACTATATTTGCAGCCCAATGCCTATTCGCAGTGACGGTGCTAGAATACCCTTGGATATGACCTTGGGTACTAACTATCAAATACTAAGTCGACAAGCTTTGACAGTTGGTATGGAACTGTAGACCTTTAGGTTAGTAAATCCCAAAGTATACACTATATATGCCGCAATAATGACTACTCCCAGTGATGGTGCTAGCATAACTTTGGGTATGGCCTTGGGTATTAACTATAAAATACTAAGTCGACAGGCTTTAACGATAGTTGGTACGGAACTGTAGACCTTTAGGTTAGCAAATTCTGAAGTACACACTATATTTGCAGCCCAATGCCTATTCGCAGTGACGGTGCTAGAATACCCTTGGATATGACCTTGGGTACTAACTATCAAATACTAAGTAGACAAGCTTTGGTGATAGTTGGTATGGAACTGTAGACCTTTAGGTTAATAAATCCCAAAGTTCACAGTATATTTGCCGCCCCAATGCCTACTCGCAGTGACGGTGCTAGCATAACCTTGAATAAGACCTTGGGTACTAACTATCAAATACTATGTCGATAAGCTTTTGTGATAGTTGGTACGAAAGTGTAGACCTTTAGGTTAGTAAATCCTAAAGTACACACTATATTTTATGCCCTTATGCCTACTCACAGTGACGGTGCTAGCATAACCTTGAATAAGACCTTGGGTACTAAGAATCAAATACTAAGTCGACAAGCTTTGGCGATAGTTGGTACGGAACTGTAGACCTTTAGGTTAGCAAATTCTGAAGTACACACTATATTTGCAGCCCAATGCCTATTCGCAGTGACGGTGCTAGAATACCCTTGGATATGACCTTGGGTACTAACTATCAAATACTAAGTAGACAAGCTTTGGTGATAGTTGGTATGGAACTGTAGACCTTTAGGTTAGTAAATCCCAAAGTATACACTATATATGCCGCAATAATGACTACTCCCAGTGATGGTGCTAGCATAACTTTGGGTATAGCCTTGGGTACTAACTATAAAATACTAAGTCGACAGGCTTTAACGATAGTTGGTACGGAACTGTAGACCTTTAGGTTAGCAAATTCTGAAGTACACACTATATTTGCAGCCCAATGCCTATTCGCAGTGACGGTGCTAGAATACCCTTGGATATGACCTTGGGTACTAACTATCAAATACTAAGTAGACAGGCTTTAACGATAGTTGGTACGGAACTGTAGACCTTTAGGTTAGCAAATTCTGAAGTACACACTATATTTGCAGCCCAATGCCTATTCGCAGTGACGGTGCTAGAATACCCTTGGATATGACCTTGGGTACTAACTATCAAATACTAAGTCGACAGGCTTTAACGATAGTTGGTACGGAACTGTAGACCTTTAGGTTAGCAAATTCTGAAGTACACACTATATTTGCAGCCCAATGCCTATTCGCAGTGACGGTGCTAGAATACCCTTGGATATGACCTTGGGTACTAACTATCAAATACTAAGTCGACAGGCTTTAACGATAGTTGGTACGGAACTGTAGACCTTTAGGTTAGCAAATTCTGAAGTACACACTATATTTGCAGCCCAATGCCTATTCGCAGTGACGGTGCTAGAATACCCTTGGATATGACCTTGGGTACTAACTATCAAATACTAAGTCGACAAGCTTTGACAGTTGGTATGGAACTGTAGACCTTTAGGTTAGTAAATCCCAAAGTATACACTATATATGCCGCAATAATGACTACTCCCAGTGATGGTGCTAGCATAACTTTGGGTATAGCCTTGGGTATTAACTATAAAATACTAAGTCGACAGGCTTTAACGATAGTTGGTACGGAACTGTAGACCTTTAGGTTAGCAAATTCTGAAGTACACACTATATTTGCAGCCCAATGCCTATTCGCAGTGACGGTGCTAGAATACCCTTGGATATGACCTTGGGTACTAACTATCAAATACTAAGTCGACAGGCTTTAACGATAGTTGGTACGGAACTGTAGACCTTTAGGTTAGCAAATTCTGAAGTACACACTATATTTGCAGCCCAATGCCTATTCGCAGTGACGGTGCTAGAATACCCTTGGATATGACCTTGGGTACTAACTATCAAATACTAAGTAGACAGGCTTTAACGATAGTTGGTACGGAACTGTAGACCTTTAGGTTAGCAAATTCTGAAGTACACACTATATTTGCAGCCCAATGCCTATTCGCAGTGACGGTGCTAGAATACCCTTGGATATGACCTTGGGTACTAACTATCAAATACTAAGTCGACAGGCTTTAACGATAGTTGGTACGGAACTGTAGACCTTTAGGTTAGCAAATTCTGAAGTACACACTATATTTGCAGCCCAATGCCTATTCGCAGTGACGGTGCTAGAATACCCTTGGATATGACCTTGGGTACTAACTATCAAATACTAAGTCGACAAGCTTTGACAGTTGGTATGGAACTGTAGACCTTTAGGTTAGTAAATCCCAAAGTATACACTATATATGCCGCAATAATGACTACTCCCAGTGATGGTGCTAGCATAACTTTGGGTATAGCCTTGGGTATTAACTATAAAATACTAAGTCGACAGGCTTTAACGATAGTTGGTACGGAACTGTAGACCTTTAGGTTAGCAAATTCTGAAGTACACACTATATTTGCAGCCCAATGCCTATTCGCAGTGACGGTGCTAGAATACCCTTGGATATGACCTTGGGTACTAACTATCAAATACTAAGTAGACAAGCTTTGGTGATAGTTGGTATGGAACTGTAGACCTTTAGGTTAGTAAATCCCAAAGTATACACTATATATGCCGCAATAATGACTACTCCCAGTGATGGTGCTAGCATAACTTTGGGTATAGCCTTGGGTATTAACTATAAAATACTAAGTCGACAGGCTTTAACGATAGTTGGTACGGAACTGTAGACCTTTAGGTTAGCAAATTCTGAAGTACACACTATATTTGCAGCCCAATGCCTATTCGCAGTGACGGTGCTAGAATACCCTTGGATATGACCTTGGGTACTAACTATCAAATACTAAGTAGACAAGCTTTGGTGATAGTTGGTATGGAACTGTAGACCTTTAGGTTAATAAATCCCAAAGTTCACAGTATATTTGCCGCCCCAATGCCTACTCGCAGTGACGGTGCTAGCATACCCTTGGATATGACCTTGGGTACTAACTATCAAATACTAAGTAGACAAGCTTTGGTGATAGTTGGTATGGAACTGTAGACCTTTAGGTTAATAAATCCCAAAGTTCACAGTATATTTGCCGCCCCAATGCCTACTCGCAGTGACGGTGCTAGCATAACCTTGAATAAGACCTTGGGTACTAACTATCAAATACTATGTCGATAAGCTTTTGTGATAGTTGGTACGAAAGTGTAGACCTTTAGGTTAGTAAATCCTAAAGTACACACTATATTTTATGCCCTTATGCCTACTCACAGTGACGGTGCTAGCATAACCTTGAATAAGACCTTGGGTACTAAGAATCAAATACTAAGTCGACAAGCTTTGGCGATAGTTGGTACGGAACTGTAGACCTTTAGGTTAGTAAATCCTGAAGTACACACTATATTTGCCGCCCCCATGCCTACTCAAATTTTCGGTGCTAGCATAACCTTGAGCACGACCTTGGGTACTAACTATCAAATACTATGTAGATAAGCTTTTGTGATATTTGGTACGGAACTGTAGACCTTTAGGTTAGTAAATCCTGAAGTACACACTATATTTGCCGCCCCCATGCCTACTCAAATTTTCGGTGCTAGCATAACCTTGAATAAGACCTTGGGTACTAACTATCAAATACTATGTCGATAAGCTTTTGTGATAGTTGGTACGAAAGTGTAGACCTTTAGGTTAGTAAATCCTAAAGTACACACTATATTTTATGCCCTTATGCCTACTCACAGTGACGGTGCTAGCATAACCTTGAATAAGACCTTGGGTACTAAGAATCAAATACTAAGTCGACAAGCTTTGGCGATAGTTGGTACGGAACTGTAGACCTTTAGGTTAGTAAATCCTGAAGTACACACTATATTTGCCGCCCCCATGCCTACTCAAATTTTCGGTGCTAGCATAACCTTGAGCACGACCTTGGGTACTAACTATCAAATACTATGTAGATAAGCTTTTGTGATATTTGGTACGGAAGTGAAGACCTTTAGGTTAGTAAATCATAAGGTACACACTATATTTGCCGCCCTTATGAATACTCACAGTGCCGCCCCTATGCTTACTCGCAGTGACGGTGCTAGCATAACCTTGAATAAGACCTTGGGTACTAACTATCAAATACTATGTAGATAAGCTTTTGTGATATTTGGTACGGAAGTGAAGACCTTTAGGTTAGTAAATCATAAGGTACACACTATATTTGCCGCCCTTATGAATACTCACAGTGCCGCCCCTATGCTTACTCGCAGTGACGGTGCTAGCATAACCTTGAATAAGACCTTGGGTACTAAGAATCAAATACTAAGTCGACAAGCTTTGGCGATAGTTGGTACGGAACTGTAGACCTTTAGGTTAGTAAATCCTGAAGTATACACTATATTTGCCGCCCCCATGCCTACTCAAATTTTCGGTGCTAGCATAACCTTGAGCACGACCTTGGGTACTAACTATCAAATACTATGTAGATAAGCTTTTGTGATATTTGGTACGGAAGTGAAGACCTTTAGGTTAGTAAATCATAAGGTACACACTATATTTGCCGCCCCTATGCTTACTCGCAGTGACGGTGCTGACATAACCTTGAGTATGACCTTTGGTACTAACTATCAAATAGTAGGTTGACAAGCTTTGCCGATATTTGGTATGGAACTGTAGACCTTAAGGTTAGTAAATCCTAAAGTACACACTATATTTGCCGCCCCCATGCCTACTCAAATTTTCGGTGCTAGCATAACCTTGAGCACGACCTTGGGTACTAACTATCAAATACTATGTAGATAAGCTTTTGTGATATTTGGTACGGAAGTGAAGACCTTTAGGTTAGTAAATCATAAGGTACACACTATATTTTATGCCCTTATGCCTACTCACAGTGACGGTGCTAGCATAACCTTGAATAAGACCTTGGGTACTAAGAATCAAATACTAAGTCGACAAGCTTTGGCGATAGTTGGTACGGAACTGTAGACCTTTAGGTTAGTAAATCCTGAAGTACACACTATATTTGCCGCCCCCATGCCTACTCAAATTTTCGGTGCTAGCATAACCTTGAGCACGACCTTGGGTACTAACTATCAAATACTATGTAGATAAGCTTTTGTGATATTTGGTATGGAACTGTAGACCTTTAGGTTAGTAAATCATAAGGTACACACTATATTTGCCGCCCCCATGCCTACTCAAATTTTCGGTGCTAGCATAACCTTGAGCACGACCTTGGGTACTAACTATCAAATACTATGTAGATAAGCTTTTGTGATATTTGGTACGGAAGTGAAGACCTTTAGGTTAGTAAATCATAAGGTACACACTATATTTTATGCCCTTATGCCTACTCACAGTGACGGTGCTAGCATAACCTTGAATAAGACCTTGGGTACTAAGAATCAAATACTAAGTCGACAAGCTTTGGCGATAGTTGGTACGGAACTGTAGACCTTTAGGTTAGTAAATCCTGAAGTACACACTATATTTGCCGCCCCCATGCCTACTCAAATTTTCGGTGCTAGCATAACCTTGAGCACGACCTTGGGTACTAACTATCAAATACTATGTAGATAAGCTTTTGTGATATTTGGTATGGAACTGTAGACCTTTAGGTTAGTAAATCATAAGGTACACACTATATTTGCCGCCCTTATGAATACTCACAGTGCCGCCCCTATGCTTACTCGCAGTGACGGTGCTGACATAACCTTGAGCACGACCTTGGGTACTAACTATCAAATACTATGTAGATAAGCTTTTGTGATATTTGGTACGGAAGTGAAGACCTTTAGGTTAGTAAATCATAAGGTACACACTATATTTGCCGCCCTTATGAATACTCACAGTGCCGCCCCTATGCTTACTCGCAGTGACGGTGCTGACATAACCTTGAGCACGACCTTGGGTACTAACTATCAAATACTATGTAGATAAGCTTTTGTGATATTTGGTACGGAAGTGAAGACCTTTAGGTTAGTAAATCCTAAAGTACACACTATATTTGCCGCCCCAATGCCTACTCAAATTTTCGGTGCTAGCATAACCTTGAGCACGACCTTGGGTACTAACTATCAAATACTATGTAGATAAGCTTTTGTGATATTTGGTACGGAAGTGAAGACCTTTAGGTTAGTAAATCATAAGGTACACACTATATTTGCCGCCCTTATGAATACTCACAGTGCCGCCCCTATGCTTACTCGCAGTGACGGTGCTGACATAACCTTGAGCACGACCTTGGGTACTAACTATCAAATACTATGTAGATAAGCTTTTGTGATATTTGGTACGGAAGTGAAGACCTTTAGGTTAGTAAATCATAAGGTACACACTATATTTGCCGCCCTTATGAATACTCACAGTGCCGCCCCTATGCTTACTCGCAGTGACGGTGCTGACATAACCTTGAGCACGACCTTGGGTACTAACTATCAAATACTATGTAGATAAGCTTTTGTGATATTTGGTACGGAAGTGAAGACCTTTAGGTTAGTAAATCATAAGGTACACACTATATTTGCCGCCCCTATGCTTACTCGCAGTGACGGTGCTGACATAACCTTGAGTATGACCTTTGGTACTAACTATCAAATAGTAGGTTGACAAGCTTTGCCGATATTTGGTATGGAACTGTAGACCTTAAGGTTAGTAAATCCTAAAGTACACACTATATTTGCCGCCCCAATGCCTACTCAAATTTTCGGTGCTAGCATAACCTTGAGCACGACCTTGGGTACTAACTATCAAATACTATGTAGATAAGCTTTTGTGATATTTGGTACGGAAGTGAAGACCTTTAGGTTAGTAAATCATAAGGTACACACTATATTTGCCGCCCTTATGAATACTCACAGTGCCGCCCCTATGCTTACTCGCAGTGACGGTGCTGACATAACCTTGAGTATGACCTTTGGTACTAACTATCAAATAGTAGGTTGACAAGCTTTGCCGGTATTTGGTATGGAACTGTAGACCTTAAGGTTAGTAAATCCTAAAGTACACACTATATTTGCCGCCCCAATGCCTACTCAAATTTTCGGTGCTAGCATAACCTTGAGCACGACCTTGGGTACTAACTATCAAATACTATGTAGATAAGCTTTTGTGATATTTGGTACGGAAGTGAAGACCTTTAGGTTAGTAAATCATAAGGTACACACTATATTTGCCGCCCTTATGAATACTCACAGTGCCGCCCCTATGCTTACTCGCAGTGACGGTGCTGACATAACCTTGAGCACGACCTTGGGTACTAACTATCAAATACTATGTAGATAAGCTTTTGTGATATTTGGTACGGAAGTGAAGACCTTTAGGTTAGTAAATCATAAGGTACACACTATATTTGCCGCCCCTATGCTTACTCGCAGTGACGGTGCTGACATAACCTTGAGTATGACCTTTGGTACTAACTATCAAATCGTAGGTTGACAAGCTTTGCCGATATTTGGTATGGAACTGTAGACCTTAAGGTTAGTAAATCCTAAAGTACACACTATATTTCCCGCCCCAATGCCTACTCAAATTTTCGGTGCTAGCATAACCTTGAGCACGACCTTGGGTACTAACTATCAAATACTATGTAGATAAGCTTTTGTGATATTTGGTACGGAAGTGAAGACCTTTAGGTTAGTAAATCATAAGGTACACACTATATTTGCCGCCCCTATGCTTACTCGCAGTGACGGTGCTGACATAACCTTGAGTATGACCTTTGGTACTAACTATCAAATAGTAGGTTGACAAGCTTTGCCGATATTTGGTATGGAACTGTAGACCTTAAGGTTAGTAAATCCTAAAGTACACACTATATTTGCCGCCCCAATGCCTACTCAAATTTTCGGTGCTAGCATAACCTTGAGCACGACCTTGGGTACTAACTATCAAATACTATGTAGATAAGCTTTTGTGATATTTGGTACGGAAGTGAAGACCTTTAGGTTAGTAAATCATAAGGTACACACTATATTTGCCGCCCTTATGAATACTCACAGTGCCGCCCCTATGCTTACTCGCAGTGACGGTGCTGACATAACCTTGAGCACGACCTTGGGTACTAACTATCAAATACTATGTAGATAAGCTTTTGTGATATTTGGTACGGAAGTGAAGACCTTTAGGTTAGTAAATCATAAGGTACACACTATATTTGCCGCCCCTATGCTTACTCGCAGTGACGGTGCTGACATAACCTTGAGTATGACCTTTGGTACTAACTATCAAATAGTAGGTTGACAAGCTTTGCCGATATTTGGTATGGAACTGTAGACCTTAAGGTTAGTAAATCCTAAAGTACACACTATATTTGCCGCCCCAATGCCTACTCAAATTTACGGTGCTAGCATAACCTTGAGCACGACCTTGGGTACTAACTATCAAATACTATGTAGATAAGCTTTTGTGATATTTGGTACGGAAGTGAAGACCTTTAAATTAGTAAATCATAAGGTACACACTATATTTGCCGCCCTTATGCTTACTCGCAGTGACGGTGCTAGCATAACCTTGAGCACGACCTTGGGTACTAACTATCAAATACTATGTAGATAAGCTTTTGTGATATTTGGTACGGAAGTGAAGACCTTTAGGTTAGTAAATCATAAGGTACACACTATATTTTATGCCCTTATGCCTACTCACAGTGACGGTGCTAGCATAACCTTGAGCACGACCTTGGGTACTAACTATCAAATACTATGTAGATAAGCTTTTGTGATATTTGGTACGGAAGTGAAGACCTTTAGGTTAGTAAATCATAAGGTACACACTATATTTGCCGCCCTTATGAATACTCACAGTGCCGCCCCTATGCTTACTCGCAGTGACGGTGCTAGCATAACCTTGAATAAGACCTTGGGTACTAAGAATCAAATACTAAGTCGACAAGCTTTGGCGATAGTTGGTATGGAACTGTAGACCTTAAGGTTAGTAAATCCTAAAGTACACACTATATTTGCCGCCCCAATGCCTACTCAAATTTTCGGTGCTAGCATAACCTTGAGCACGACCTTGGGTACTAACTATCAAATACTATGTAGATAAGCTTTTGTGATATTTGGTACGGAAGTGAAGACCTTTAGGTTAGTAAATCATAAGGTACACACTATATTTGCCGCCCTTATGAATACTCACAGTGCCGCCCCTATGCTTACTCGCAGTGACGGTGCTGACATAACCTTGAGCACGACCTTGGGTACTAACTATCAAATACTATGTAGATAAGCTTTTGTGATATTTGGTACGGAAGTGAAGACCTTTAGGTTAGTAAATCATAAGGTACACACTATATTTGCCGCCCCTATGCTTACTCGCAGTGACGGTGCTGACATAACCTTGAGTATGACCTTTGGTACTAACTATCAAATCGTAGGTTGACAAGCTTTGCCGATATTTGGTATGGAACTGTAGACCTTAAGGTTAGTAAATCCTAAAGTACACACTATATTTCCCGCCCCAATGCCTACTCAAATTTTCGGTGCTAGCATAACCTTGAGCACGACCTTGGGTACTAACTATCAAATACTATGTAGATAAGCTTTTGTGATATTTGGTACGGAACTGTAGACCTTTAGGTTAGTAAATCCTGAAGTACACACTATATTTGCCGCCCCCATGCCTACTCAAATTTTCGGTGCTAGCATAACCTTGAATAAGACCTTGGGTACTAACTATCAAATACTATGTCGATAAGCTTTTGTGATAGTTGGTACGAAAGTGTAGACCTTTAGGTTAGTAAATCCTAAAGTACACACTATATTTTATGCCCTTATGCCTACTCACAGTGACGGTGCTAGCATAACCTTGAATAAGACCTTGGGTACTAAGAATCAAATACTAAGTCGACAAGCTTTGGCGATAGTTGGTACGGAACTGTAGACCTTTAGGTTAGTAAATCCTGAAGTACACACTATATTTGCCGCCCCCATGCCTACTCAAATTTTCGGTGCTAGCATAACCTTGAGCACGACCTTGGGTACTAACTATCAAATACTATGTAGATAAGCTTTTGTGATATTTGGTACGGAAGTGAAGACCTTTAGGTTAGTAAATCATAAGGTACACACTATATTTGCCGCCCTTATGAATACTCACAGTGCCGCCCCTATGCTTACTCGCAGTGACGGTGCTAGCATAACCTTGAATAAGACCTTGGGTACTAACTATCAAATACTATGTAGATAAGCTTTTGTGATATTTGGTACGGAAGTGAAGACCTTTAGGTTAGTAAATCATAAGGTACACACTATATTTGCCGCCCTTATGAATACTCACAGTGCCGCCCCTATGCTTACTCGCAGTGACGGTGCTAGCATAACCTTGAATAAGACCTTGGGTACTAAGAATCAAATACTAAGTCGACAAGCTTTGGCGATAGTTGGTACGGAACTGTAGACCTTTAGGTTAGTAAATCCTGAAGTATACACTATATTTGCCGCCCCCATGCCTACTCAAATTTTCGGTGCTAGCATAACCTTGAGCACGACCTTGGGTACTAACTATCAAATACTATGTAGATAAGCTTTTGTGATATTTGGTACGGAAGTGAAGACCTTTAGGTTAGTAAATCATAAGGTACACACTATATTTGCCGCCCCTATGCTTACTCGCAGTGACGGTGCTGACATAACCTTGAGTATGACCTTTGGTACTAACTATCAAATAGTAGGTTGACAAGCTTTGCCGATATTTGGTATGGAACTGTAGACCTTAAGGTTAGTAAATCCTAAAGTACACACTATATTTGCCGCCCCCATGCCTACTCAAATTTTCGGTGCTAGCATAACCTTGAGCACGACCTTGGGTACTAACTATCAAATACTATGTAGATAAGCTTTTGTGATATTTGGTACGGAAGTGAAGACCTTTAGGTTAGTAAATCATAAGGTACACACTATATTTTATGCCCTTATGCCTACTCACAGTGACGGTGCTAGCATAACCTTGAATAAGACCTTGGGTACTAAGAATCAAATACTAAGTCGACAAGCTTTGGCGATAGTTGGTACGGAACTGTAGACCTTTAGGTTAGTAAATCCTGAAGTACACACTATATTTGCCGCCCCCATGCCTACTCAAATTTTCGGTGCTAGCATAACCTTGAGCACGACCTTGGGTACTAACTATCAAATACTATGTAGATAAGCTTTTGTGATATTTGGTATGGAACTGTAGACCTTTAGGTTAGTAAATCATAAGGTACACACTATATTTGCCGCCCCCATGCCTACTCAAATTTTCGGTGCTAGCATAACCTTGAGCACGACCTTGGGTACTAACTATCAAATACTATGTAGATAAGCTTTTGTGATATTTGGTACGGAAGTGAAGACCTTTAGGTTAGTAAATCATAAGGTACACACTATATTTTATGCCCTTATGCCTACTCACAGTGACGGTGCTAGCATAACCTTGAATAAGACCTTGGGTACTAAGAATCAAATACTAAGTCGACAAGCTTTGGCGATAGTTGGTACGGAACTGTAGACCTTTAGGTTAGTAAATCCTGAAGTACACACTATATTTGCCGCCCCCATGCCTACTCAAATTTTCGGTGCTAGCATAACCTTGAGCACGACCTTGGGTACTAACTATCAAATACTATGTAGATAAGCTTTTGTGATATTTGGTATGGAACTGTAGACCTTTAGGTTAGTAAATCATAAGGTACACACTATATTTGCCGCCCTTATGAATACTCACAGTGCCGCCCCTATGCTTACTCGCAGTGACGGTGCTGACATAACCTTGAGCACGACCTTGGGTACTAACTATCAAATACTATGTAGATAAGCTTTTGTGATATTTGGTACGGAAGTGAAGACCTTTAGGTTAGTAAATCATAAGGTACACACTATATTTGCCGCCCTTATGAATACTCACAGTGCCGCCCCTATGCTTACTCGCAGTGACGGTGCTGACATAACCTTGAGCACGACCTTGGGTACTAACTATCAAATACTATGTAGATAAGCTTTTGTGATATTTGGTACGGAAGTGAAGACCTTTAGGTTAGTAAATCCTAAAGTACACACTATATTTGCCGCCCCAATGCCTACTCAAATTTTCGGTGCTAGCATAACCTTGAGCACGACCTTGGGTACTAACTATCAAATACTATGTAGATAAGCTTTTGTGATATTTGGTACGGAAGTGAAGACCTTTAGGTTAGTAAATCATAAGGTACACACTATATTTGCCGCCCTTATGAATACTCACAGTGCCGCCCCTATGCTTACTCGCAGTGACGGTGCTGACATAACCTTGAGCACGACCTTGGGTACTAACTATCAAATACTATGTAGATAAGCTTTTGTGATATTTGGTACGGAAGTGAAGACCTTTAGGTTAGTAAATCATAAGGTACACACTATATTTGCCGCCCTTATGAATACTCACAGTGCCGCCCCTATGCTTACTCGCAGTGACGGTGCTGACATAACCTTGAGCACGACCTTGGGTACTAACTATCAAATACTATGTAGATAAGCTTTTGTGATATTTGGTACGGAAGTGAAGACCTTTAGGTTAGTAAATCATAAGGTACACACTATATTTGCCGCCCCTATGCTTACTCGCAGTGACGGTGCTGACATAACCTTGAGTATGACCTTTGGTACTAACTATCAAATAGTAGGTTGACAAGCTTTGCCGATATTTGGTATGGAACTGTAGACCTTAAGGTTAGTAAATCCTAAAGTACACACTATATTTGCCGCCCCAATGCCTACTCAAATTTTCGGTGCTAGCATAACCTTGAGCACGACCTTGGGTACTAACTATCAAATACTATGTAGATAAGCTTTTGTGATATTTGGTACGGAAGTGAAGACCTTTAGGTTAGTAAATCATAAGGTACACACTATATTTGCCGCCCTTATGAATACTCACAGTGCCGCCCCTATGCTTACTCGCAGTGACGGTGCTGACATAACCTTGAGTATGACCTTTGGTACTAACTATCAAATAGTAGGTTGACAAGCTTTGCCGATATTTGGTATGGAACTGTAGACCTTAAGGTTAGTAAATCCTAAAGTACACACTATATTTGCCGCCCCCATGCCTACTCAAATTTTCGGTGCTAGCATAACCTTGAGCACGACCTTGGGTACTAACTATCAAATACTATGTAGATAAGCTTTTGTGATATTTGGTACGGAAGTGAAGACCTTTAGGTTAGTAAATCATAAGGTACACACTATATTTGCCGCCCTTATGCTTACTCGCAGTGACGGTGCTAGCATAACCTTGAGCACGACCTTGGGTACTAACTATCAAATACTATGTAGATAAGCTTTTGTGATATTTGGTACGGAAGTGAAGACCTTTAGGTTAGTAAATCATAAGGTACACACTATATTTGCCGCCCTTATGAATACTCACAGTGCCGCCCCTATGCTTACTCGCAGTGACGGTGCTAGCATAACCTTGAATAAGACCTTGGGTACTAAGAATCAAATACTAAGTCGACAAGCTTTGGCGATAGTTGGTATGGAACTGTAGACCTTAAGGTTAGTAAATCCTAAAGTACACACTATATTTGCCGCCCCAATGCCTACTCAAATTTTCGGTGCTAGCATAACCTTGAGCACGACCTTGGGTACTAACTATCAAATACTATGTAGATAAGCTTTTGTGATATTTGGTACGGAAGTGAAGACCTTTAGGTTAGTAAATCATAAGGTACACACTATATTTGCCGCCCTTATGAATACTCACAGTGCCGCCCCTATGCTTACTCGCAGTGACGGTGCTGACATAACCTTGAGCACGACCTTGGGTACTAACTATCAAATACTATGTAGATAAGCTTTAGTGATATTTGGTACGGAAGTGAAGACCTTTAGGTTAGTAAATCATAAGGTACACACTATATTTGCCGCCCCTATGCTTACTCGCAGTGACGGTGCTGACATAACCTTGAGTATGACCTTTGGTACTAACTATCAAATCGTAGGTTGACAAGCTTTGCCGATATTTGGTATGGAACTGTAGACCTTAAGGTTAGTAAATCCTAAAGTACACACTATATTTGCTGCCCCAATGCCTACTCAAATTTTCGGTGCTAGCATAACCTTGAGCACGACCTTGGGTACTAACTATCAAATACTATGTAGATAAGCTTTTGTGATATTTGGTACGGAAGTGAAGACCTTTAGGTTAGTAAATCATAAGGTACACACTATATTTGCCGCCCTTATGAATACTCACAGTGCCGCCCCTATGCTTACTCGCAGTGACGGTGCTGACATAACCTTGAGCACGACCTTGGGTGTTAACTATCAAATACTATGTAGATAAGCTTTTGTGATATTTGGTACGGAAGTGAAGACCTTTAGGTTAGTAAATCATAAGGTACACACTATATTTGCCGCCCCTATGCTTACTCGCAGTGACGGTGCTGACATAACCTTGAGTATGACCTTTGGTACTAACTATCAAATAGTAGGTTGACAAGCTTTGCCGATATTTGGTATGGAACTGTAGACCTTAAGGTTAGTAAATCCTAAAGTACACACTATATTTGCCGCCCCAATGCCTACTCAAATTTTCGGTGCTAGCATAACCTTGAGCACGACCTTGGGTACTAACTATCAAATACTATGTAGATAAGCTTTTGTGATATTTGGTACGGAAGTGAAGACCTTTAGGTTAGTAAATCATAAGGTACACACTATATTTGCCGCCCTTATGAATACTCACAGTGCCGCCCCTATGCTTACTCGCAGTGACGGTGCTGACATAACCTTGAGCACGACCTTGGGTACTAACTATCAAATACTATGTAGATAAGCTTTTGTGATATTTGGTACGGAAGTGAAGACCTTTAGGTTAGTAAATCATAAGGTACACACTATATTTGCCGCCCCTATGCTTACTCGCAGTGACGGTGCTGACATAACCTTGAGTATGACCTTTGGTACTAACTATCAAATAGTAGGTTGACAAGCTTTGCCGATATTTGGTATGGAACTGTAGACCTTAAGGTTAGTAAATCCTAAAGTACACACTATATTTGCCGCCCCAATGCCTACTCAAATTTACGGTGCTAGCATAACCTTGAGCACGACCTTGGGTACTAACTATCAAATACTATGTAGATAAGCTTTTGTGATATTTGGTACGGAAGTGAAGACCTTTAGTTTAGTAAATCATAAGGTACACACTATATTTGCCGCCCTTATGCTTACTCGCAGTGACGGTGCTAGCATAACCTTGAGCACGACCTTGGGTACTAACTATCTAATACTATGTAGATAAGCTTTTGTGATATTTGGTACGGAAGTGAAGACCTTTAGGTTAGTAAATCATAAGGTACACACTATATTTGCCGCCCCTATGCTTACTCGCAGTGACGGTGCTGACATAACCTTGAGTATGACCTTTGGTACTAACTATCAAATAGTAGGTTGACAAGCTTTGCCGATATTTGGTATGGAACTGTAGACCTTAAGGTTAGTAAATCCTAAAGTACACACTATATTTGCCGCCCTCATGCCTACTCGCAGTGACGGTGCTAGCATAACCTTGAGTACTAGCTATCAAATACTAAGTCGACCAGATTTTTTGATAGTTGGTATGGAACTTTAGACCTTAAGGTTAGTAAATCCTAAAGTACACAAGAAATTATTTATAAATAATATTAATAATGTAGTTATTAAATACCTAGTTTTTACACTTTGTCAAATGTAGATATTTCTCAATTCGTATTTTTGAATAGTTTTAATTTAACTTATATTGACATAGTTTATACTTTAACTATTGAACAAAACCTATAATACTTTAACCTGTAAATATTTTAAAGTTGTATTTGTATGCCTATTAAAGATCAACAATAATGTTAGAGGTTTTGTTGACTAAGCCTACCTTAGAGCTCTGCGTGACGTCACAGAGTCAAGTATAGCATTGAGTGTTTGTACAAAACGTCAGAGCCAGTCTACTGGAAGTGAGAAGGGTGGGGTTTGTTTCCTTAGTTGCGAAACAAGTCAAAAGGAAAGAAAATTGTGAAACTTTTGAAAACAGTAATGCTTTTCACAGATTTTCCTTCTGGGATTATTGTTTATTTAACGATTAAACACATCAGTATTTAGATAAAGTCAATAATATGGCGTTAAAGAGATTGTATTAGGCATGTTTGGTGAATTGGATGGAATATATTTATTTGTGTAAGGGAAATATTTATTATCACAAAGGTTCAATAATTATAGTGTCAAATATTAAATAAAGAATATAACTTCATAAGTAAATCTCTCTGAGTGCTTTCAATTATATAAATAAATAAATATATATAACTTTCCAATAGTGTTTTATTGTATTCACTTATCATTTACACGTTATTATACTTGAACAAGAATCTTACCTCGTATATTTGGGGGTCAACTTCCAAGAGCTATTAATTACGACTTCTCTTTTCCAATTACGTCAGCAAAGAAACACAGTTATAAATGAGTGAATGATTGAAAGAAGCTATGAAACACAGTTATAACTATGTGAGTGGTCGAAAGAAGCAAAGAAACACAGTTATAAATGAGTGAATGATTGAAAGAAACAAAGAAACACAGTTATAACTAGGTGAGTGATCTAAACAAGCAAAGAAACACAGTTATAAATGAGTGAATGATTGAAAGAAACAAGGAAACACAGTTATAACTATGTGAGTGGTCGAAAGAAGCAAAGAAACACAGTTATAAATGAGTGAATGATTGAAAGAAGCAACGAAACATAGTTATAACTAGGTGAGTGATCTAAGAAGCACAAAAACACAGCTATAACTGGGTGTATGATTGAAAGAAACAAAGAAACACAGTTATAACTAGGTGAGTAGTCGAAAGAAGCAAAGAAATACAGTTATAACTGGGTGAGTGATCTAAAGAAGCAAAGAAACACAGTTATAACTAGGTGAGTGATCTAAAGAAGCAAAGAAACACAGTTATAAATGAGTGAATGATTGAAAGAAACAAAGAAACACAGTTATAACTAGGTGAGTGATCTAAAGAAGCAAAGAAACACAGTTATAAATGAGTGAATGATTGAAAGAAACAAAGAAACACAGTTATAACTAGGTGAGTGATCTAAAGAAGCAAAGAAACACAGTTATAAATGAGTGAATGATTGAAAGAAGCAAAGAAACACAGTTATAACTAGGTGAGTGATCTGAAGAAGTAAAGAAACACAGTTATAAATGAGTGAATGATTGAAAGAAACAAAGAAACACAGTTATAACTATGTGAATGATCTAAAGAAGCAAAGAAACGCAGTTATAAATGAGTGAATGATTGAAAGAAGCAAAGAAACACAGTTATAACTAGGTGAGTGGTCGAAAGAAGCAACGAAATACAGTTATAACTTAGTGAATAATTGAAAGAAACAAAGAAACACAGTTATAACTAGGTGAGTGATCTAAAGAAGCAAAGAAACACAGTTATAAATTAGTGAATGATTGAAAGAAACAATGAAACACAGTTATAACTAGGTGAGTGGTCGAAAGAAGCAAAGAAACACAGTTTTAAATGAGTGAATGATTGAAAGAAACAAAAAAACACAGTTATAACTAAATGAGTGATCTAAAGAAGCAAAGAAACACAGTTATAAATGAGTGAATATTTGAAAGAAACAAAGAAACACAGTTACAACTATGTGAGTGGTCGAAAAAAGCAAAGAAACACAGTTATAAATGAGTGAATGATTGAAAGAAGCAAAGAAACACAGTTATAACTAGGTGAGTGATCTAAGAAGCACAAAAACACAGCTATAACTGGGTGAATGATTGAAAGCAACAAAGAAACACAGTTATAACTAGGTGAGTGATCTAAAGAAGCAAAGAAACACAGTTATAAATGAGTGAATGATTGAAAGAAACAAAGAAACACAGTTATAACTAGGTGAGTGATCTAAAGAAGCAAAGAAACAGAGTTATAACTTAGTGAATAATTGAAAGAAACAAAGAAACACAGTTATAACTAGGTGAGTGATCTAAAGAAGCAAAGAAACACAGTTATAAGTGAGTGAATGATTGAAAGAAACAATGAAACACAGTTATAACTAGGTGAGTGGTCGAAAGAAGCAAAGAAACACAGTTTTAAATGAGTGAATGATTGAAAGAAACAAAAAAACACAGTTATAACTAAATGAGTGATCTAAAGAAGCAAAGAAACACAGTTATAAATGAGTGAATATTTGAAAGAAACAAAGAAACACAGTTACAACTATGTGAGTGATCTAAAGAAGCAAAGAAACACAGTTATAAATGAGTGAATGATTGAAAGAAACAATGAAACACAGTTATAACTAGGTGAGTGGTCGAAAGAAGCAAAGAAACACAGTTTTAAATGAGTGAATGATTGAAAGAAACAAAAAAACACAGTTATAACTAAATGAGTGATCTAAAGAAGCAAAGAAACACAGTTATAAACGAGTGAATATTTGAAAGAAACAAAGAAACACAGTTACAACTATGTGAGTGGTCGAAAGAAGCAAAGAAACACAGTTATAAATGAGTGAATGATTGAAAGAAGCAAAGAAACACAGTTATAACTAGGTGAGTGATCTAAGAAGCACAAAAACACAGCTATAACTGGGTGAATGATTGAAAGCAACAAAGAAACACAGTTATAACTAGGTGAGTGATCTAAAGAAGCAAAGAAACACAGTTATAAATGAGAGAATGATTGAAAGAAACAAAGAAACACAGTTATAACTAGGTGAGTGATCTAAGGAAGCAAAGAAACACAGTTATAAATGAGCGAATGTTTTAAAGAAACAATGAAACACAGTTATAACTAGGTGAGTGATCTAAAGAAGCAAAGAAACACAGTTATAAATGAGTGAATGATTGAAAGAAGCAAAGAAACACAGCTATAACTAGGTGAGTGATCTAAAGAAGCAAAGAAACAGAGTTATAAATGAGTGAATGATTAAAAGTAACAAAGAAACACAGTTATAACTAGGTGAGTGATCTAAAGAAGCAAAGAAACACAGTTATAAATGAGTGAATGATTGAAAGAAACAAAGAAACACAGTTATAACTAGGTGAGTGATCTGAAGAAGCAAAGAAACACAGTGATAAATGAGTGAATTATTGAAAGGAACAAAGAAACACATTTATAACTAGGTGAGTGATCTAAAGAAGCAAAGAAACGCAGTTATAAATATGAGTGAATGATTGAAAGAAGCAAAGAAACACAGTTATAACTAGGTGAGTGGTCGAAAGAAGCAAAGAAATATAGTTATAACTGGGTGAATAATTGAAAGAAACAAAGAAACACAGTTATAACTAGGTGAGTGATCTAAAGAAGCAAAGAAACACAGTTATAAATGAGTGAATGATTGAAAGAAGCAAAGAAACACAGTTATAACTAGGTGAGTGGTCGAAAGAAGCAAAGAAATACAGTTATAACTGGGTGAATAATTGAAAGAAACAAAGAAACACAGTTATAACTGGGTGAGTGATCTAAAAAAGCAAAGAAACACAGTTATAAATGAGTGAATGATTGAAAGAAACAAAGAAACACAGTTATAACTAGGTGAGTGATCTAAAGAAGCAAAGAAACACAGTTATAACTGGTTGAATAATTAAAAGAAACTACGAAGCCTAGTTGTAACTGTGTGAATAATTGAAAGAAGCACCGAAAACATGAAAATATTCCAAGTTGTAATAATTAGAATACTCACTTTAACGTACTTAAACAAAAATCTTACTTGATATGTTTGCGATTGGACGTTTGAGAGCTTAGTAAGTTTAGTGCTCTGTAGAATACTCATGTTTGTTTAGGTATATTACATACTTATTTATGTATACGACGGACAGCCAACTATACTAAATGTGGTTAGGTTTAAGTTAATGGTATACAATTTCCTGGTAGCCATAAGACTATGGCACATAATATAACACGTGGTAGTGTAAATGTAGTGGATCTAGTATTTTTCTGTGTCTTAAATGTGATCCTCCATTCACATTTTCAACATTGAATAATATCAGATATTAAAGGGTAGAAATAAAGTTTATCATTTCACCGATGATTTTCCATAAATCCTCATAATAAAACTGTGGACATTTCAAATAATTGAATAAAAACACTTCATATGATACCATGATTTTAGTTTCTATTGAAATTCATGTCAGTTAACTTAACATCATGACAAATAATAACACTAATGTGATACACACAAAACTACTGGGAATATTGAAGCAAATATTGTGTTTACAGTGCAATACAATAATAAACATCATTTGTAAAACTAAAAATTACTAATAATTTGAAACAAAATAAAAAGCTCGCTAGTTTTCCAATACAATTTTCACAATAAGGTAGTAAATCGGTGCCCCACGAGATATAAATACAGCCATATATTTTATGGGTGTAGAAATAAGCCTTCTTAAAAGTTCTCGACTGCAATCCAAAGATAACGGCTTGGAATCGTCTACAGTCGGAATTTATGTTTATCATTTTCAAGTTATGAAAGCTGTGTATGTGAGTAGATTGTCTGTTAAAACAGTTACTCATAACTATAACAGACATGATTAATAGTTACGGTTTACTTCTTAAAACGTTCGAATAAATCAGGAGAAATGTTTTTAAAATATAATTTTAAATTTCCACTACAGAGTCCGAAACAATCGATAATGTTCTGCTTGGTTTGTTATTGTTTACAATCATTGTAACCATCATTATTTTCAACTGGTGTTGCTAAAGTAAAATAATGAGTTTTCGAACTTTAAAAACAATCTATTCTACCTCAATATAATAATTACGACGTTTTAGGCGAACTTGATATTTTATTTGATGTATTGAGGAAGTATAATTACTTTCGAGAAAGAAAACAATATCGATGTATTGTTCTTTTAAATAATGCTTAAATGTAAGAATTGAACAACACTAGTTACTTTTCATTAAATAATTACACAAATTGTAAATAAAGTAACATAACCTATGCTTTAAAACATCTGTTCTAACACATAACCTCTAACATAAAATCAGTTGTTTATGAAATCACATGTTATAACTTACTTTCAGCCAAATAGGACGAAAAACTATATTACATACGTACCTTGCTTTTTTGTGAAAAGTTTTATCTTCCATATAAAACTAAATCTAATAAATTATTATATTTAAATAGTGAATTAATAATTGAAAAAAATTGCATTAACATCAAGAGTCATCCACTACAAGAAAAAATAGTTTGGTCATAAGTGAATAGACAAACAATTGATTAAGGAATGCAAATTTTAACAGGGCATGTATAAGGCGAGTGTGAACTAATAGAAGGAACTGAATGAAATATAAATAATTTAATTCAACTTTGTCTTTAAAAAAGCCACAATAACGTGACATAACTTTGAAAAGAATTGTTCTGTTGTTTCTTAAAATCTAGTGTTTATTAATAACATTAAAACTCATACAGCACGATAAGAGACTATAATAATATTTATAATATATTCCATAAGCAGTTATACTGCACAGAAGCGCAGTTTAGCATTACAAACACTTTATTGAAAGTACAAACCAGTTTAAAAACGTTATGTACACATTGTAATTAAATGCAGAAACTATCGGAACGCCATAGTTAAACTACAACGGGACTCTTGAGTTCTGATGTTCTGATGATGGTAAAAGCAGGTTCGAAACGTACACTAAGGTTTTGTCGTTTGTTTTTAGATTTCTAACTAATATTTTGTAGCTATTAAGTATTATTGTCACTATTAACGTTACATTAATTTGTATTTTTTTAAACATGCTTTTCTATTAAATACAATGAAAATAAATTATTGTTCATGTATTAGATAAATTACTTTACCGTCCAAAAGCTTAATAACTCTATTGATGATACAGTTTAACTTATTGCTATGATATAAACAATAAAATAACTTATTAGTAATAAAAGGGTTGTCTTATGAACTCATACGTATCACATTCAATCAAATATAAGATGTTCCCCAGGGTAGAGGTAAACATCGCCTTCAAACCCTCTCAGTGTATTAACCTTGTTTCCCATTCGGCAATCTCCGGAGAAGTTCGGTAATTTGCGGTTATTATACGGTTTCGTTTGAATTCCTAAGTGATGACGTCATATTATGGTGTTTTAAAGTATGTTTAATGCCACTATAACAAGTTACACTGTAACATAAAGTAGGTAAATTGTTAAAAGAGTACAGTAAATGTGTTTTCGATATTTTAGGAGTGAAATATTACAAAAACCCATAACTTGTTGTATCTTTGTTTATATTTTCCAATAAAACGCTTAAATTATTGTTAAAGACAGGAGTAAGATACTCCCAACATTCTGTCGGCTTTCCTTATCTCCAGTAATAACATTCCACCAGGGGTGCTTCTGCTTTGGACTGGATTTATTTTTCACAAATATCTCTGTCAGACCGTAATATGAAAAGATATGGCACGACCTTTCAAAGGAAGTCATTCTACAACTTAATTCAAATATTTGTAACTGAAAAGGTTTTTGTGTTATAATACCACTTAGAATTTGTATTCATAAAAATCAAGATTGAAAACCATAATGGTTAAATGTTTTGATTAAAATTCCAGTAATACTAAAGGAACACATTATTTCTCAAAGAGGTCTACATTGCAAGTGATAGAGTGTGTTTTCTGTCTAAAATTCATTATGTCTAATATTTAAACATTCATTCGTATTTTATAATGGTCTTGGATTTATAATTTATTTACCAAGAGATTTTAGCTAATAATATTTTAAAGATAACACGTTTTTGCGTGGTAGAACAGTTTTGAAACAAACACACATTTGCATAAATACACATTTTGCCTATTGTTTTGGAAGAAGATTTTGTTCAGAAAGACATAACAATTTCAAAAGCGTTAAATACAATACAGCCAAGTTAAAGCCACAGCGGCGTTTTTTTCATTTAAATTAATAAAACCGTTTAAAAAGAAATAAGATATTTGATTTAAATAATTTATTTTATTAATTTCAGTTGAATATCACGTATTACGTAAATTAATGTATTGCTCTGTGTATCGGAAATATACATCATTCTTTAAATGATTTAATAATTATTTTAATGTGTTTAGGAAGTTTTATTTATTTAAATCACAATAGATGGCAATGTTGAAGAGTCCTATGATATTTAAATATTTATCAACTAAGTTCCATTATTTATAAATAAATATTTCCAATCAATTCTGACTGCCTGACCCGAATTCACCTATACTTCTAAAGATAATTTAAAACCACATCTGTGTATTAAGTTCTACAAATAAGAGCCGATTGAAAGAGATCAAAGAAGAAAATAAATATACTATAAAAAATATGTATTTCTACCTAAGACGATTAAAAAAATTAGGAGAATAACTAATTCCCTGAAATTCATAAAATCTGACAGAAGAATTTATTAAGCAACTGATAAAATGTAGACAAAGTTTATATATCAGTTATATAGACCTTAATATAAGAAAAACATAATTGTTATTGACATAATTAACATAGAAAACCACCAAAGACCACAAACAGAATACATAAACATTCTTATCACCAAACGGCTGGAGCATACTCTTTATTACATCTAATTTATAAAATACCTCTCACAAACTATTCAATTTACACATTTACAAAATTATAGTAATGCTAGAGCCAATAAAATATATAAACTTTTTATCATCAAAAATAAACAAACATGTTGTCAAATTATAAACCTTTTATCATCAAAAATAAACAAACATGTTGTCAATATATAAACCTTTTATCATCAAAAATAAACAAACATGTTGTCAATATATAAACTTTTTATCATCAAAAATAAACAAACATGTTGTCAAATTATAAACCTTTTATCATCAAAAATAAACAAACATGTTGTCAATATATAAACTTTTTATCATCAAAAATATACAAACATGTTGCAAATATATAAACCTTTTATCATCAAAAATAAACAAACTTGTTGTCAATATATAAACTTTTTATCATCAAAAATATACAAACATGTTGCAAATATATAAACCTTTTATCATCAAAAATAAACAAACATGTTGTCAATATATAAACTTTTATCATCAAAAAACAAAAACATGTTGTCAATATATAAACCTTCTATCATCAAAAATAAACAAACATGTTGTCAATTCATAAACCTTTTCTCATCAAAAATAAACCAACATGTTGTCAATATATAAACGAGATATACTTTATAAAGGGAAACAAATATACTTTAAATAAATATCTAAAACTACACAACCCAATACCTACAATCCATACCTGGTAATAACTAGAGGTTCCAATAGACCACCTTCCCTATGGTCAAAATGTCTTGGATATAGTAAAAAAGGATTTTGAGAACCTTTACAGACTAAGAGAAAAAATATATAAGTACTAAACTTAAAACAAATCTTGACGCAAATATAACTTAAATTAATAGAAAAACTCACCCCTAAGCTCAGGTAATTGCAATAGGACTAATATTACAACTTATGCCCTTAGAACGTGCTTTAATATGTTTTATTATAAGCCTATTTATTATACACACTATTTGACTTTTGTATACATTAGCTTGAGTACGATTGTTGGTGTAGTGACTTGATACATCTCTGTATAATGGTTGTATTATTAACAGATATGGGTGAATTTACTTTGGATAGTTGTTAATATTAAGTGAAACAAGAAAACAGTGTTACTTATAACTAATACACACACTCACACGCGCGCGATCGCGCGCACTCTCTCACACACACACACACTCACACACACATACACACACACACACACACACACACACACATATATATATAGAAAAGTTTACCACTTTCAGTTATGATTATTTGAATTAGGTTATAGAATGATTATTGAAAATTGTGTCATATCTACTAACAATATAAACAATATATATATATATATATATATATATATATATATATATATATATATTTAATATGTAGGCCTATAAATAACGTATTTATAATAATGCACAAATTTAAAATATATTATTAAATAGGAATTTATGAATTATTGTGTGGAAGGAATAAACGAAATTATTTTAAAGAACATTATAACGATAATTATTTCAACCACCCTGGCTATTCTGCATTAAAGGGGTTTTACGATGAGGCACAGATGTATCGCACTGAGATGCCTCTTAGCTACAAAGTGAAGAGGCTGTATTTCTGTCGTAAAACTGGTTGCCAACCACTTAGATGTGCTCAATACGTAATTCTTAGCATTTAACATCAAACGCGAAACTGAATAATATACAAGCAGTTGTTTCATGTAGCAACTACAAAAAACACTCTTGTTCGAATCGTGCAACCATTAGGAAATAGACTTAGTCTACATTACAAGTGCATTTGTTACTTATAAGTGTACAAAACATAAAACCCGTAGCTTGAAATAGTCCCACCATCATGTAGTTCGGTTTCAAGTAATTTTATGCTATAATTTGGTTATGTTTCCAAAAATATTAAGCTGGTTGTCACGAGTTGATTTTCGGTTCATTACTGGCTGTTTGAAAATAACAAGAATTTGAACACGTTAATCTTAGCATATATGTATAGGCGCCTATAAAAAATAGGTTTGCGTGATTACCAAATAGTTGTGAAACTTTTTAGTCAAAAAACAAAAGCTGGCATAGTGTTAGTATGTAACATTTAATCTTCTAAAATCTCTATCAATCAAGTGGCCCATCTAAAGTATTATATCACTTGATAACGGTGTAAAAGATCAGGCTATACAAAAAAATTAAATAAAAGCAAGTTCTTGGTTGGTGGATGGCAAGATTCAACACGTCATCACTTAAACTTGCCTAATGTAGTCTCTAATATCTGGTAAAGATATTTGAAAAGGCGTAAACCACCAGATTTCAAAGACACACCCGAATAACAACTACTAATACCTATTATCATAGGAAATAATTTGGTAATTTAAAATATTTTATTGCAATAATTTTTATGAATCTTAGGAATATAATGAAAATTATTATAATCATTCGAAATTCGTTTTAAATAGACATATGATATTATATATCCTATATTATTCATACACACACACACACACACACACACACACACACACACATACATATAAGAAACTTTGGTAACCTTACCTAGCCTAACCTAACTCGATCTAACCAAGAATTGTAGAATTAACAGCAGAAAACAAACAAGAAAGCATGAGAGATCTGGTTACACTCATAATGGTAGATACGTAGAGTTAGGTTATTTTTGAATATTGCAGTTTTGTGCGATGTTAGCGTGTAAAGATATTTTTAAAAGCATCATTTCTCGTTAAATCGACGAAATCATGATTTTATGTACTTCCTAATGGCTATAGGATTGGATTAAATTGTTTAAATTCTTTTTTTTTTTGCATGCGTCGCGGCAATAATTTTTGTAAAATAATAATTAAGACTATCTACATAACAAGGTATTTTTTGTTTGTTTAAAGATATACTTACCTAAAAACTAATAATGTTTAGTGAAGGTAAAGATTTTTTTATATGAAGTCTTAAAATATTTACAATATATATAAATATTCATAAACTCATATAAAACTACTCTAAATGTACTAAAATATAATTGTACATATTTATTTATTTGGGTGAGAAATAGTCATTGCTTCCAACTGTTCAACGTTGATACCCCAATCTGTTTTCGCACCTGGAACACATCCAAGCAAAATGTTAAACACATTTGCACGCGACGTCAGATTGTGCCTGGCATTAAATAAGGGTTGAAGCAGAGCGCTAATCACAGAATTCAAGTTGCACCTGCAAGACCGACAAGCACTTTTAATGTCACTATATATTTGGAATATATCCATACATTGGGAATTGCGTAAGAAAAGGAAAGAGGGTAGATAAAAATACAAATATACACAAATAAAATTAATAATTTTTTAAAAAATTGCTATATTTTTATGCAATATTAATATATTCCAGTTAATTAATTAAAATCGAGAGTTTACAGCTTAAATTTATCGTAATTGTTTCAACATAATGAACAATACCAAACGAGAAAATTCTCCCCCTTAAAATATTCACTTGCAAATTGCCAATTCTAAATTTGTTTTAGTAAATCATCGGTTAACAGCAGAAATCCTCTATGAGCCCGTTTTAAAAAAGAATAAATCCATCATTATTTGGAGATTTCAACGATTTAATTGACTACTCCTTGGTATTAGCGAAACGTAATTTTTTCTTGTTCAAATAATTTACCTTGAACATTTAAATTTAAATATATATATATATATATATATATATACACGTGTATGTGTGTTTGTATTTGCGTATGTGTATGTGTACGTGTAAGTGTATGTGTAAGTGTGTGAGTGCGGTTGTGTGTGTGCGTGTGTGTGCGCGCGCGGGTTTGTGTGTGTGTGTGTGTGTGTGTGCGTTCGGGCGCGTGTATGTGTAATTGTTGGTGTGTCGTATATGTGTGTGTGTGTGTGTGTGTGTGTGTGTGTGTTGTGTGTGTGTGTGTGTGTGTGTGTGTGTGTGTGTGTCGTATGTGTGTGTGTGTGTGTGTGTGTGTGTGTGTGTGTGTGTGTGTATGTGTGTGTGTGTGTGTGTATCTCGTATGTGTGTATGTGTGTGTGTGAGTGTGTGTGTGTATGTGTGTGTGTGTGTGTGTGTGTGTGTGTGTGTGTGTGTGTGTGTGTGTGTGTGTGTGTGTGTGTGTGTGTGTGTGTGTCGTATGTGTGTGTGTGTCTCGTATGTGTGTATGTGTGTGTGTGTGTGTGTGTGTGTGTGTGTGTGTGTGTGTGTGTGTGTGTGTGTGTGTGTGTGTGTGTGTGTGTGTGTGTGTGTGGGTGTGTGTGTCGTAAGTGTGTGTGTGTGTGTGTGTGTGTGTGTGTGTGTCTGTGTAAGTGTAATATCAAAAGTAAAAATTGAAATAGATTATACTCTATTGTGAGGTATAAATTTTACTCCCCCGCCCAGAGGATAAACCGATATTCCCGATTTTACGACTCGTATAGACTCCTGCCTGTATTCCTTAGATAGGAACATCAAAACCCTCGGGAATAGCATAAAGTGTGTCACTTCCAATTCCCACACACATCTTTGTACTGCTTACTTAGGCTTGAGAATCTAGTCACAGATTTACTTTAACTAAAGTGAGAATGGGACTTTATGAAGACGATATAAAACAATGGTCAATAATTGATTGTTTAGAACAATTGCTTTATTCTATTCAATAATAAGATGGGCTCGTTGCAATTATACAAGAATAAAAAATACCGTATGCTCCAAAATAATCATTACTGAGACTTAATTGTTGCTTTCTCGATCAGCTGTTCCGACTTTCGATTGTTTCGCGTTTTGATGTTGACGTATTTCCTTTGAGGTCAATTTTGGATGACATGGTGGTAACTACTGCAGAGAAAACTATGTAAAAAAATATAATGTTATGAAATAAAATTTTATATGTTAACGCGTATTCCAAACATTTGTAAGCTTTCTATTTAATCTTACATTTCTCGTGTAAAGGCATTTAGCCTGAAAGTCAATGCGAAATGAAATGCAAATATTAAACACAAAATTAAAAATATTTCTTATTTATATATATTTAAAAAAACATGTAGAGTGGAATTTTTTTTCAAGTGCATATCTTTTTAATTAAAACATGCAGCAAAAAAGACTTAGGAAAATAATTTACATATAATATTCTTAGACCAGGTAGACATCACCTTATATTACTAAAATTGTAAACCCTCCCTTATAACCAATACTAGTCCCCTAATGGTGCAGTAGTTTATGTTCTGTAAATGGACCTCTCGTTGTATAAACGGTTTATTACTCATCCATTTCACTCACAAGGGATAGCTTTACTACGCCTAGAAGTATATAACCTTGGTGGATGGTCTTTATACAGAAAGCTTTTCCTCGCGGTCTTGGAGACAATAACTTTCAAGTATGTACTAACCTGTTCAATGTGTGAAAATGTAATTTGCTTTTATTGAAAAACATATATTTCCTATAGACACAAATATATAGTTGAAGTAATTATATTAAAATTAGAATAAGCGAATTAATAATTATAAAAAATTAATATAAAATAAACTTCCTTTTAAAATATCTTACGAAAAAAAATGTGATTCCATTAGAACTATCTCTAATCACTTAAAACGTACGAAACATATGTTTTGTTTTATATGGGACTGATGTTTTTTTTCATTCACAGAATGTTTGACATTGCTCTGATATTAAATCTCAAATATAAATCCTGTACGTAAAAAAAACACGTTTTCACAATATGTTTTCGCTTTTTATTTATATTTCATGAAGAATTTTATAGTAAATGATTTGCAACTAAACAAAACTAGTCTGATCGAATATATTTCAAGATCGAAACATTTTATACAGTAGGACCTCTCTAATTCGTCACTTTCTGTAGATCAGCAGAGTGTTAGCAAACACCGTATGCACTGTCAAGTGCGTGATAAGGTCGATACCAGTCATGAATAGTTCGATTACTGTGAAAATCTCTCAACACATTTGCCCAGAGAGTTAGGTGTCTTATAAGGAAGTAGGGGAAATGCTAAACAAAATGCGTTGGGTGGCATGTCTGACGAAATGCATAGTATTAACACATTCGGCAGCTTACAATGCAATAAGGAAAGAATTTTTTAGTAGAAAAATATGTCAGACTTTTTTTTTAAATTGAAATGTAGATAGATTTCTCATTGCATATTTTATCTCGGTAGTGTTATTGTTCACACAAATAAAGATTGATTAATCGTTCCATATTTTTTCTCACTACAGTGATTGTTCACCCAAATATAGATAGATTTGTCGTCCCACATTTTTCTCGCTAGTGGTATTGTTCTCCCAAATGCAGATAAATTTATCATTCTATATTTTTTCTCGCTACTGTTTTTGTACTTAAAAATGTAGATAGATTTATCATCCCATTTTTTTCCCGCTAGTATTTTAGTTTTCACAAACGTAGATAGATTTATCATCCCATATTTTTTCTCACTACAGTTATTGTTGTACCAAATGTAGATAGATTTATCGTCTTACATTTCTTCTCGCTTGTATTATTGTTCTCCTAAATGTAGATAGATTTATCATCCTATATTTTTTCTAGCTAGTGTTATTGTTCTTACTAATGTAGATAGATTTATTATCCCATAGTTTTTCTCTCTAGTGTTATTGTTCTCACAAATGTAGATAGATTTATCATCCGATATTTTTTTCGCTATTGTTGTTTTTGTCACAAATGTAATTAGATTTATCGTCCAAATTTTTTTCTCCTTAGTGTTACGTTTCTCGCAAATTTTGATACATTTATCATCCCAAATTTTATAGGTTATGTTAGATAGGTTATGTTGTAAAAAAGTCGCTTTACTCGTAGATTATTGCTTATTTATATCATTAGTTTATTTATTCAATAAATAGTTTTGATCAAGTAATAAAAATAATATATTATTTAAAATTTCATAAATCTCAGTAAAATTAATTAAATTCAATATAACAATATATTAATAAGTTATGTATTTTTATTCCACATTTTGAAAGGAAAACATTATTAGACCCGCCTTATAATTTTTAAAGAATTGATTTCAATTGTATTTGTAAAAACAAATTTGTATTTAGTAAAAATCTAAAAAAATTTTTGTTACCCACATTATTTTATTATTAACATCGATAAAAAGCGGACTTTATTAAATAAATTTCTCAAATAAAGATTTTATAATTGAATGAAAAATGTATTATATTTTATACTTTTATTTCAGGAATGTATTTAATAAAATCTAACATTTATTGTAGAATGTAAGGAGGCAATGGTGCTATTAAGAGCTCTAACTTTAATGTTAACTTTTCTTGGCATAAAATATTTTATTGTATGTTTAAAATCTAAACTAGACTTTTCAAATTTCTCATTAGGATTTGTTTTTCTGTTCTAGCCATTTAAAGGGATGATATAAGGATTGATTTGAAAAATGTCTAATTTATAGCCTACGTTATATATATATATTGTAAAATAAAAATATTTCAAAAACAAGACAATATCATAATTTCAATATCATAATATTAAACAAACTAAATACATACAACGAAAACATACAATTCACCGTTGAAACAGAAACAAATAGAACAATCAACTATCTCGACATTACTTTAAATATAAATGATAATAAAATAGAAACTACAGTACACAGGAAACCTACTTCCAATAACACCACAATACACTACAAATCTAACCACCCCTGGACACACAAAATTAACACTTACAGTAATATGATAAATAAAGCAATAAAATACACACAGGATAACAAACAAAAATTAAATGAAGAATTAGATAACATTACAAAAATAGCAATAGAAAATGGATACAACAAACACATTATAAAAAATATATACAATAAATTCACAAAAAAACCTAACCTCAACACAACACTACAACCGGAACACGAAAATAATGAAAATAAAAAAATCTGTCTAAAATATAAATACACCAATAACAAAATAGAAAAAATAACAAATATATACAACAAAGAATACTACACTCCAACATACAAACCAAACAACAAAATAATAAAATACCTTATTAACACAAACCACAAAACAATTTCAGAAAAACATAACCTATCAGGAATTTACAAAATTACATGTAACAACTGTAACGCATTTTACATAGGGAAAACAACCAGATTATTTAAAATAAGATTTGAAGAACATTATAGAGCATTCAAAAACAAAAATTCAAAAGTATCAAATGTTGCAGCACACCTAATATCACATAAACATGAAATAACAAATTACGAAAATAACCTAACCATACTTGAAATAAATAATAACCCAATAGAACTAAACTCACTAGAAAAATACCACATTTATAAAAACATACACAACAATTTAATGAATCTACAAACAACATATACAGAAGGCATACTATTCAAAAACATTATACAAAAGACTCAAGAGGAAACGTGTATGACGTCAACAATTACCAACTCGACGGACCGAACATCCACACCAGAAAAGTTGAGAAAAAGTAATCAGTGATTCGACAATGGTCAAGTAACCGAAAGGCGCCTCATCACACAAGGTAAAATCATTGCACTTAATGGTGGATAAAATTACTTACAATAGTAATATATTAACTTCATAAAGTCAGTGCAACGGAAAAACAATGGATAAAGTAAAATATCAAATATATATATATATATATATATATATATATATATATATATATATACTATACCAGTTGAATATACCGATAAATGTACATAGCATATATATTTGAGATATAAATACTAATTTCACACCACTGCGCATGATCCATTTATATATATTGTTATTCATTGGGATTAGATATTAGATTAAACTTTAAACTTTTAATGTAATGAGATAAATTCAAACATATTTCCCTTTACTTTCGTAATAACCTTCATCTTTACTTCTACGCGCGCAAAGAAGTCACTTCTGTCGAAAGTGCCATAGATAAATCTTTTATTACTATGAGGACCAATGCAACCGTAGAGCTGTCTTGTTATGTCTTTGGTTTTACATTATTTAAATTAAAATTGTTGGGTGTTATGATACATATATACCTAATTATGTTACTGTTGAGTAATTGTTTGTAATGTATATCTAATAACCAAGTATCCATTTCATTTCTGAACAAAATAAACAAATTTCCTACCTGTTGTAGAACTATATTTGTAATAAAACTTTTAATCAGGCTTGTTTTGTTTGTATTTATAAATAGGCGGGGACTGGGTGGAGTCACTTATAAGTTTAACTTCATGAACCAGGTTCGCTGAAAACTAAAGAACTGCGCAATCTCTCACCCTCTGTTACCCTTTATTTCAAACCGTTTATCTTGTATACGATTATGCCGAAATAGAATTTCGTAAATATTTACTCACTAGTTTTAGCCAAAAAGGTTGTGTTCTTCGAAAAAATACTACAAATTTGTACTTGAGAAAACAATAATTAGAATTTAAAGAAAGATATAATCATGTACTAATATTTAAAATGGATTTCAATTCATGATGGACTTAAATTGACACAGAAACGATTTTTTTGCCGTATATTTTATTTTCGAGACCTAACCTAACCTATTCCAACCTTACTCAACATAACCTAACATATCCCAACCTTACTTAACCTAACCTAACCTATCCAAACCTTACTTAACCTAACCTGACCTATCCCAACCTTACTCAACATAACCTAACATATCCCAAACTTACCTAACCTAAACTAATCTATCCCAACCTTACTTAACCTAACCTAACCTATCCCAACCTTACTCAACATAACCTAACATATCCCAACCTTACTTAACCTAACCTAACCTATCCCAACCTTACTTAACCTAACCTAACCTATCCAAACCTTACCTGACCTAACATAACTAACAATTACTCAATGATATGATTATGACATTCCCTTTTATCACTAAATCGATAATGATTATTTGTTTATACTAACGCTTTACAAAAGTATTCAAAGTAATCAACCTCTGAAATACAACTGTATAGAAAATAATATGCAATATAACCAAATTGTTTCCGTAGGTCTTTATAGTGAATCCAAATTCAATAATATTTATTATTTAAATATATAATTAATTGTTCACTAACATTTGTTTCGTTGTTGTAAAGGATATAATAGGCTTCCATAGTGAAAAGAGCCGGCTGTTTGGTTTCAGTAGGACTTTCAACCTACTTACACTGGTTAATCCAAACTGGGCTTCTTTCTAAGTGTCTACTAGTGAGACCCCGCCCCACGATTCCTCCCCAGGTTACTTACTGCCTTACTCTGGACCTTGTACTGACGAACGGGATTAGTCGAACTCCAACCAGACACGATGGTTTTGATCGCTTTTCCAGGACTACTTAAATTTAAATCTTCTCATTATATACAAAATTACAAACATACGTAGACACGCACAGACTGAAACGGTCTGAATCAACGTTTCAATAAATTTAGGAATCTTAACACGGTACACAAAACGGCGTGAGCAGCAGATATATAAATAAATAAATACATAGCCCTATGTAATGCTGCAACAAAACCAACAAAGCAAAACCGAAGCAGAGGGGGGGGGGACGTTGCAAGACACACACACACATACACATTGTTTTTGAGGAATTTTATTTGATAATTATTTTAAAAGCACATTTACACAAAATAAACAAACATGAGTATTACTATATTATGATTATTGTAATGATTATGTAAATTATATATTTAATAATATCATATGTAGTGATTATATATTGAAGAAACAAAAGAGAGGCTATATGAATTAAACGTTGCGTTTTGCGTTGACAAAGTCCAATGTTCCACAAATGGATTACAGATAATTTCTATGTCAATTCAGTATAAATTGACGTTCAAATCGCTGTATAAAGGGAAAATTACGTTATCACACAGGCTGAATTGATTAATGGAGGTGACTACGTCTGTGTGGGTAATTGGTAATAAATTTACAGGAACAAGTGAAGTTGTTGAAGTCGTGATTGGAGAGAAAAGATCTTGTGGCTGCTTGAAAATTAGTTTTATTATTAAACACAACGCAGTATTGTTTACGATACACAAGTTCTATAAATATACACAGAATAAAAAAAAACTAAAACCAATGAATAACCTATTCGGCGATATAGATTTGTGGAGTAATATAAACTTAAGATTCACTTTGTGAATATTTTTCCATCTGGGATTAAATTTGGGGTAAAGTGCAAAATATGGAATTTACAAAAAAAAAAAAAAACAAAATTGGAGAAACCTCTCCTATTTGGAGGGAAGAGATAGTGTTTGGACTCTGTTACATTCGTTTCTCTATATTGGCACATTTCCGAAGATATACGAGTTATTCCGAACATTTCCGATAACCGAATATGGCGATACTCCAACAGTTGTATACATGTTGATATAGGATATTTAAATGAACCAATATCAGTTGTAATTTTCTAGGTATTTAAAATTATTATATATTTGATTAAAGAGTATGTAAATATATGATGAGTAAAAACAATAAATAGTTTTTATTACTTGTATGAAAACTTTTTTATATTAGCAGAAATTTTAGAAGAACACGTAATCAAAATTATATTCATTTCCGACAAGTTATCGATACATATCGTTACCTAATGCTAACTTAATAATTGTTTAATATATATTTATTATTCAAGCTAGATTATTTGTAAAAACTTAAAAATTGTTGAAAATGAATAAATAATACAATTTAAGTTAAAATCGTAAAGTTTTATTAGTAAATAGGGTTGTGCTGCATTGTGCACTGTATGATGTTTATGAATCGTCTGTAGTAATTGTTCATAAACAACTAAGATGAATAACTTGAAGGTAACTTTATAGAGCCATGATACGCCCACATTGGCCTCCTAATAACATACAAGATTTTTTTGTTCATGCTACAGTTTCGGTTGTGTTTGTGCGAAGCTACTTTCTATCAATTAACTATTTCTAAATAATTAAATACAAACTTTTAGACAAGAGTCAAATTAATGGGCTTAGTTATTTTAAAATTAATATCTAACAAAATGTAAAAACTATTTTCATAGTAAATAGAATAACTCGGTAAGTTTAAGGAACAAATAGAAGAAACAATGCCAATTTTAACCAAAGTGTATTATAATATTGGGATTAATTAAATAATAAAAACCATATAGTTATGCCTTTTAAAATTCTGAATTACTCTATTTAGGTTAGTAAAAATGTGTTTTAACTCAACTTTATGTAGTAAATTACATGCATTTCGATCGTTTTCGCTATCTTCATTTTGTAATCTTCAAATTGTAATAATTTACAAAATATATTACCTCTTTCATTTACAACTCTCAGTAAGTGAAAAAAATCTCTCCGTACCGCATCATCGCACAGTCCGGACAGCTAATAGCAAGACTTTACACAATTCAGTTTTAATTAACCCTGGCAACGATAGAGAAACTTCAACCTTAAACCCTCTAAGTGTTTGCTTTAGGCTTTACGCTGATCGTAGTTTAATCTCATATCCTGGTTTGTATCTAAACTAAATTTAATTGCAAGCCGTAAATATCTTTTGAAAGCAGCTCGTACAGTGTCGTATAGCTGCATCTAACGCGTTCGTAAGTGGGAAAGAGAAAATCAGTATTTTATAAATGTCAGTATTGCTTTTATAGTGTTTATTTCAATGAATTAATTGTCTACTACCCTGTACGTCTCTACGTACTCCTGGTACTACAGTTATGTTAGAAGTGAAGTAATTGTCTACTACCCTGTATGTCTCTACGTACCCCTGGTACTACAGTTATGTTACAAGTGAAGTAATTGTCTACTACCCTGTATGTATCTACGTACTCCTGGTACTACAGTTATGTTAGAAGTGAAGTAATTGTCTACTACCCTGTACGTCTCTACGTACTCCTGGTACTACAGTTATGTTAGAAGTGAAGTAATTGTCTACTACCCTGTACGTCTCTACGTACCCCTGGTACTACAGTTATGTTACAAGTGAAGTAATTGTCTACTACCCTGTATGTATCTACGTACTCCTGGTACTACAGTTATGTTACAAGTGATGTAATTGTCTACTACCCTGTACGTCTCTACTTACTCCTGGTACTACAGTTATGTTAAAAGTGAAGTAATTGTCTACTACCCTGTACGTCTCTACTTACTCCTGGTACTACAGTTATGTTAGAAGTGAAGTAATTGTCTACTACCCTGTATGTATCTACGTACTCCTGGTACTACAGTTATGTTAGAAGTGAAGTAATTGTCTACTACCCTGTATGTATCTACGTACTCCTGGTACTACAGTTATGTTAGAAGTGAAGTAATTGTCTACTACCCTGTATGTATCTACGTACTCCTGGTACTACAGTTATGTTAGAAGTGGAGTAATTGTCTACTACCCTGTATGTATCTACGTACTCCTGGTACTACAGTTATGTTAGAAGTGAAGTAATTGTCTACTACCCTGTATGCATCTACGTACTCCTGGTACTACAGTTATGTTAGAAGTGAAGTAATTGTCTACTACCCTGTATGTATCTACGTACTCCTGGTACAACAGTTATGTTAGAAGTGAAGTAATTGTCGACTACCCTGTACGTTTCTACGTACTCCTGGTACTACAGTTATGTTAGAAGTGAAGTAATTGTCTACTACCCTGTACGTTTCTACGTACTGCTGGTACTACAGTTATGTTACAAGTGAAGTAATTGTCTACAACCCTGTACGTCTCTACTTACTCCTGGTACTACAGTTATGTTAGAAGTGAAGTAATTGTCTACTACCCTGTACGTTTCTACGTACTCCTGGTACTACAGTTATGTTACAAGTGAAGTAATTGTCTACTACCCTGTACGTCTCTACTTACTCCTGGTACTACAGTTATGTTAGAAGTGAAGTAATTGTCTACTACCCTGTAAGTTTCTACGTACTCCTGGTACTACAGTTATGTTACAAGTGAAGTAATTGTCTACTACCCTGTACGTCTCTACGTACTCCTGGTACTACAGTTATGTTAGAAGTGAAGTAATTGTCTACTACCCTGTACGTCTCTACGTACTCCTGGTACTACAGTTATGTTACAAGTGAAGTAATTGTCTACTACCCTGTACGTCTCTACTTACTCCTGGTACTACAGTTATGTTAGAAGTGAAGTAATTGTCTACTACCCTGTATGTATCTACGTACTCCTGGTACAACAGTTATGTTAGAAGTGAAGTAATTGTCTACTACCCTGTACGTTTCTACGTACTCCTGGTACTACAGTTATGTTGCAAGTGAAGTAATTGTCTACTACCCTGTACGTCTCTACTTACTCCTGGTACTACAGTTATGTTAGAAGTGAAGTAATTGTCTACTACCCTGTATGTATCTACGTACTCCTGGTACTACAGTTATGTTAGAAGTGAAGTAATTGTCTACTACCCTGTACGTCTCTACGTACTCCTGGTACTACAGTTATGTGAGAAGTGAAGTAATTGTCTACTACCCTGTACGTCTCTACGTACTCCTGGTACTACAGTTATGTTAAAAGTGAAGTAATTGTCTACTACCCTGTACGTCTCTACGTACTCCTGGTATTACAGTTATGTTAGAAGAGAAGTAATTGTCTACTACCCTGTATGTATCTACGTACTCCTGGTACTACAGTTATGTTGCAAGTGAAGTAATTGTCTACTACCCTGTATGTATCTACGTACTCCTGGTACTACAGTTATGTTAGAAGTGAAGTAATTGACTACTACCCTGTATGTATCTACGTACTCCTGGTACAACAGTTATGTTAGAAGTGAAGTAATTGTCTACTACCCTGTACGTTTCTACGTACTCCTGGTACTACAGTTATGTTGCAAGTGAAGTAATTGCCTACTACCCTGTACGTCTCTACTTACTCCTGGTACTACAGTTATGTTAGAAGTGAAGTAATTGTCTACTACCCTGTATGTATCTACGTACTCCTGGTACTACAGTTATGTTAGAAGTGAAGTAATTGTCTACTACCCTGTACGTCTCTACGTACTCCTGGTACTACAGTTGTGTTAGAAGTGAAGTAATTGTCTACTACCCTGTACGTCTCTACGTACTCCTGGTACTACAGTTATGTTAAAAGTGAAGTAATTGTCTACTACCCTGTACGTCTCTACGTACTCCTGGTATTACAGTTATGTTAGAAGAGAAGTAATTGTCTACTACCCTGTATGTATCTACGTACTCCTGGTACTACAGTTATGTTGCAAGTGAAGTAATTGTCTACTACCCTGTATGTATCTACGTACTCCTGGTACTACAGTTATGTTAGAAGTGAAGTAATTGTCTACTACCCTGTATGTATCTACGTACTCCTGGTACTACAGTTATGTTAGAAGTGAAGTAATTGTCTACTACCCTGTACGTCTCTACGTACGTCTGGTACTACAGTTATGTTAGAAGTGAAGTAATTGTCTACTACCCTGTATGTATCTACGTACTCCTGGTACTACAGTTATGTTAGAAGTGAAGTAATTGTCTACTACCCTGTACGTCTCTACGTACTCCTGGTACTACAGTTATGTTAGAAGTGAAGTAATTGTCTACTACCCTGTACGTCTCTACGTACTCCTGGTACTACAGTCATGGTAGAAGTGAAGTAATTGTCTACTACCCTGTACGTCTCTACGTACTCCTGGTACTACAGTTATGTTAGAAGTGAAGTAATTGTCTACTACCCTGTATGTATCTACGTACTCCTGGTACTACAGTTATGTTAGAAGTGAAGTAATTGTCTACTACCCTGTACGTCTCTACGTACGTCTGGTACTACAGTTATGTTAGAAGTGAAGTAATTGTCTACTACCCTGTATGTATCTACGTACTCCTGGTACTACAGTTATGTTAGAAGTGAAGTAATTGTCTACTACCCTGTACGTCTCTACGTACTCCTGGTACTACAGTTATGTTAGAAGTGAAGTAATTGTCTACTACCCTGTACGTCTCTACGTACTCCTGGTACTACAGTTATGTTGGAAGTGAAGTAAATGTCTACTACCCTGTACGTCTCTACGTACGTCTGGTACTACAGTTATGTTAGAAGTGAATTAATTGTCTACTACCCTGTACGTCTCTACGTACTCCCGGTACTACAGGTATGTTAGAAGTGAAGTAATTGTCTACTACCCTGTATGTATCTACGTACTCCTGGTACTACAGTTATGTTAGAAGTGAAGTAATTGTCTACTACCCTGTACGTCTCTACGTACTCCTGGTACTACAGTTATGTTAGAAGTGAAGTAATTGTCTACTACCCTGTACGTCTCTACGTACTCCTGGTACTACAGTTATGTTAGAAGTGAAGTAAATGTCTACTACCCTGTACGTCTCTACGTACTCCTGGTACTACAGTTATGTTAGAAGTGAAGTAACTGTCTACTACCCTGTACGTCTCTACGTACTCCTGGTACTACAGTTATGTTAGAAGTGAAGTAATTGTCTACTACCCTGTACGTCTCTACGTACTCCTGTTATTACAGTTATGTTAGAAGTGAAGTAATTGTCTACTACCCTGTATGTATCTACGTGATCCTGTTACTACAGTTATGTTAGAAGTGAAGTAATTGTCTACTACCCTATACGTCTCTACGTACTCCTGGTACTACAGTTATGTTAGAAGTGAAGTAATTGCCTACTACCCTGTACGTCTCTACGTACTCCTGGTACTATAGTCATGGTAGAAGTGAAGTAATTGTCTACTACCCTGTACGTCTCTACGTACTCCTGGTACTACAGTCATGGTAGAAGTGAAGTAATTTTCTACTACCCTGTACGTCTCTACGTACTCCTGGTACTACAGTCATGGTAGAAGTGAAGTAATTGTCTACTACCCTGTACGTCTCTACGTACTCCTGGTACTACAGTCGTGGTAGAAGTGAAGTAATTGTCTACTACCCTGTACGTCTCTACGTACTCCTGGTACTACAGTCATGGTAGAAGTGAAGTAATTGTCTACTACCCTGTACGTCTCTACGTACTCCTGGTACTACAGTTATGTTAGAAGTGAAGTAATTGTCTACTACCCTGTACGTCTCTACGTACGTCTGGTACTACAGTTATGTTAGAAGTGAAGTAATTGTCTACTACCCTGTACGTCTCTACGTACTCCTGGTACTACAGTTATGTTAGAAGTGAAGTAATTGTCTACTACCCTGTACGTCTCTACGTACTCCTGGTACTTCAGTTATGCTAGAAGTGAAGTAATTGTCTACTACCCTGTACGTCTCTACGTACTCCTGGTACTTCAGTTATGTTAGAAGTGAAGTAATTGTCTACTACCCTGTACGTTGCTACGTACTCCTGGTACTACTTGAAGTGCTAAATATTTATACAATTTAATTAATGATTTTTAACACTCCCAACTTGCATAAGTTTTGCTTATTTTTAGCAAACAGTTTTGCACATTCCAAGGACTTCAGGTTTACAATCGACGTACGAGCCCATCAGTTGTATTACTAATAAGTACACTACATCTATTTGCGGGTAATTTCTCGTGCGATGACCAATCTTCTCACATTCATCCTCCACAGGCATTCTACTGCTATCTCGACTTTAGAGTTTCTTCGTTAAATACAATTATTACATGATTAATTATTAGTACATTCTGCATCTGGCCAACAACATCGTGGCACGTCCCATGCAGCTTTGCTATTTTATTTTGACCTATTTCATTAACCATATTATTGTGTTAAGTCACCATATATAGAACTATTTTGAAATTTTAAAAACACCAGATACCCTTTAATGAATCAAATATATTGTCGTAAGCTTTACAAAAGTTGGTTGAGAACTATTGAAATCCAATACTCTTATTGAACTTTCAGTAAAATGATGAAAAATATTTAAAAAGGGCAGTTAATACGAAGGTGGTTAATGAGGAATCACAAAAATGGTATTAACAAATCACCAACTGGAAGAATCAATTTTCAGTAATTACTTTTTAAAAACAAGGGTTATCTTGCTTTTTTAAAAAATCAATATCTTCTAAGTGGGACAAGCATAAAATAATGGAATGATTAGCGAATGACTAATCGAATGAAAGACTTGACGGAAAAGGCTTAAAGAATTGACTAAAGTGACATCTGATATGTGATGTTCATAAAAAGCAAATATTTGACCTAAAATCAGATAACTGTAGCTGCAAAACCTTCATCTTTCTCAAAGGGCGCTCTCTATATTAGCTTCTTTATCAATTTCTTCTTCAGCTTAAATTTGAGGTTTCCTAGAAAGTTTGTAACATTATAAAAGTATCATTAGCTAATTTAATTTGGAAATAATTTTCTTGACATTTAATGGAAATTAAAGTCAAATTCTTGTTACAATTTTAGTTTTATCGTAACTGAATTCAAATTTTGTTGAGTGAGGTCTACCTGATTCGTAAAGTCAGTCAGTTTACTGAATATACTTCCCTACAAGCAATGCCATGATTCTAACATTTAGTTTCGATTCTAATCCACTCTCTGTTTTCTCCATTGGTTATTCTAAAAATCCACTCTCTGTTTTCTCCATTGGTTATTCTAAAATTCCACTCTGTTTTCTC